>VYYJ01005445.1:0-11107 GCA_021029165.1 Cyphoderus albinus
GACTTACCCGGTGCGCCATTTATTGAGGGAAAGGGAGAAAATGGAAAGACATGATGATACCGCTGAATCAAGACTCCCTTGAAGGTAGCTAAATACAGTATGTACCGAATACGAAGAAAAGGTTCCGAAAGGAAATAGAGTTTAGTTTAACCAGTAAACACTAACATTTCTTCGTTTCTCTTGTCCCACTTTTCCAAGTTCACTCCAAGTCTAATGAAAGTTGTGTGATTGACTGTGATGTGAAGCAAAAGCTTGCTTTGCAGTGCGGAAGAATTATCAGGCAATATTTAGATACAAACTAAAAATACAAATCCACATTATTTTAGTGCATTGCGTGTCCACACATTCTTCACCCGACAAATCCTAACCTTCCTCTCACACGCAGTGTTTTAATTCTTTGTCTGTTTTCCACTGAATTTAAGGTGAGTTTTTCGATCTCCCCGACAGCAATAAAAATAAAAGTGAGCATTCACCAGTCGACCAGAGCTGGAATAAGTGCTTAAAAGTAAAACCGCTCCGCACAAACAAAAACAGGATTGGCCAAGTGGCAATTTATCTCTAGGAAAAAACTGGGAAACGTGTGTGATTGCTCTGATACATTAATTAATCACGTCGTCTCCTCCATCATATATTCAGTGGAAAAAGCCATAGACGCCTTCTTTCTTTCCTCTTCACTTGTGATTAATGATTTGAATGGTAGCCCACGAGAAGTGGCTCTACTCACTGAAGCCATTTCCAGTTCTCGTTTCTTTCTGTTATAGTCCTTAGTTTCACGTAAATAAGAAATAGAAAAGAAAACGAAAGAAATATGCACAAGATCACAAAGGAAACCTTTGTGGACAAAATGGTAACAGGCTTTTGGAAAAGGGAGGTGAAAGCAACCACTCAAAGAGAAACTGGTTGGAAGATGCTAAATTTTCACCAGACAGATGTACCAGTGTAACGCTTTTTCCATGAACTGCTGCTGTTGCTCCACTTTTGATTTATGGCAATGTAAAATCGAATATATAAACGAGCTCTAAAGTAACTGAAACAAACAAAACGGTCCTAAACAGGTTCTGCTACAAACAACAAATGTGACACCTCAAAATTTTCTTCTCAAAACTTCTAATTACAGTCATAGGCAAATGAAAATCATTTTCAAAGTGAACATTAACCAGAAAAAGAAGTCTACGGAAAGGCAAGGCAAGAGTTTATTAATGATGAACATTAATATTCTAACATAGCTCCGTTTGTAATTCTATTTCTCCGTCTTAATTACAATTATAGAGAATGTGCGCACCGCACACTTTCGGGAGTGGGATCTTTCTGAACTGAATTAAGAGGGTTCACATATTTTATACACTTTCTAGATTTTACTCGTCTGCAACACACGAATCCCCGGGATGGGATCCTCCTTCTTTTCTTCCCATTTCACTTCTTCTTCCCCATTCCCCACTTAGTTCAGCTACTTAAGTGGCCCTAATTACATCTGTCCAACGCCTCTTAGAAGACTTATGGTACCTCATCAGTACAAGGAGAAAAAACTTCGATGGAGACTGGAGTCTTTGCAAAGAAGTGAAGAGGGCACGGCCCATAACACAAGTTCATAATAATCTTAATAAGGTGCTTTACTCTCTGTACCATTCTGACCTGACACTGTGATATATTTATCGAACAAACTAAAAAAAACTTCTACTTTTATGTATCTTCTGCCATTTTCTCTTTTCGCTTTGATTTCAGTGTCCACAGTCCGAGAGGTGTAAAATTACTCGTAAAAAAGGAAAGTGCTGTGAAACTTTTTGAAGTGGGAATATTTTTTTGTTTTTGCTACGTAAGTCATTAAAATACTAAGACTTCAGTTAAGCCCTGTGAATGATGACAGAGACACAAATCGTTTACTTACTTTTATAAATGCCAAAGGAAAAATGTCTGCAGAAATTGAGGAAAAGCTGTTCTAGTATTCAACATTTACAGACAGTAGCTACACTTGGATAAGAGGCGTCTCATTCTTACCGCAATTAATGAAGATGTTACTTAAGCATTTGGTTAGAATTGATTATTCTCATTAAGTTATTTCTGGAATAAAAATTCTATTTGAATGGTGGCCGTCTAATTTCTCAGGCTTCGCCACCAATGATCAGAGTATCACTTTGTAGAGAAAGGGTTTCTTTACCACATGCAACTGATTTCTTTGGTGGCGAAAGCCGAGAAATTAAAATAAATGATAGGGAAGTCGTAGTGGTTACGGGAATAATGGGTAAGAAGATGGTAACGGTTTACTTGTAAAGTGTATAAGCTCCAGATGGTCACCGGAATTAGCAAGAAGACAATTTTCAACACGTTTTACCTTCAAATGAATACTCGTTTATATATTTTATATCCTTTCCAGATAGATACTGACCTTTATATAACATTATACACATTGTTTGTAGAGTTGTGCGCATCAACCCTTCGAGCTGCTTCTAATTTTTGTCTTATGAAGTTGAGAAAAATATTTTTCAACCTCTTTCCATAATAACCTACCAACGGTTGTTCCCGAGGGACTTCTACTGTTTACTTTGCATGATGAAAGAGATTTTTCTATAAAAGTTGTTTCATCTTCCCAAAAACAAAATTATCGGCATGAGGGATGGCGAAAGGAAGTAAAAACAAATTACCAAAGCATGGATCATCAAGGTAAAGATGGTATGTCAACACTAACCCATGCTGTAATAGTCCATAAAAACAAAACGTAAATCCACTTTTACATTTTCAGATACAATTAAAAATGTTGTGACTTTGTTATCATTTTCTTAAGTGAAACGGTGAAATGTTGAAATTAAAAACAAATCTAAAGAAGACAAANGATACAATTAAAAATGTTGTGACTTTGTTATCATTTTCTTAAGTGAAACGGTGAAATGTTGAAATTAAAAACAAATCTAAAGAAGACAAATAATTGTGACATAAAGGAAAAATATTATTTGGCTTAAAGGGCGACTAACTCCAGTTCTTAGTTGGATGATACACCATTCGAAAGCTCTCGTCGCGTCGAGTTCTGGTCAAATGTGTTGAAATTGTTTTTTGGAAACCACCCACATTATTTACCATTTTTTAGGTGGTCCACTGAATAAACTGTTACATACCATCTATGCTTCTTTCTTTACCAGCTAAACAAAACATTGGAAAGTCGCACTAATAATTTCTCTCGCATATTTGATTTCATATAGAAGCATTGAAAACCAGCGCATATAAAAAAAATTTAGTTTACCATAGGGTCTGATTGGATCTGAAAATCAACGTCTTAATGATTTCTTATTGTCCCAATTTTTTGTGACACTCATTAGAGTTTCTTTAAAAAGTGTTTTTAATCTTAACCTTTCAAACACTCTGATTTCCTGTCCTGGAATTCTGCGCAATTTGAATAGGTCAATGAGTACCATAATTCCATCGTCGAAGGAATACGAAGTGATACGACAACGGCAATTGGAAAATGAAAATACAAAAGTTTGTTTCACTTTTGAAAATCACCATCCCAAATTATTTGACATTCGCAAGGTAGAGTACATGCGACGGAAAAAAAAGATGAAGAGGAATCGTTTGACTTCCAAATTTTGTCCTTATAGTAAAAGAATAAAGATTATATTGCATTACTACGCATATTGCGTTACACTGTTATATTATTGTAAAAGTAAAAAACAAGTTACGTAAAAAGTAAAACAACAAATTCCAGTGACGTTTTATGTATACATGCCAAGTACATATGGAGCATTTCTGTGCAAACTTTACGTAATGATTAAGTCAGCACGACCATGATAATGTTATTATGGTACGTTTTCTTCTTGGGAAGAAAGTTTTCTTTTCGTGCTTCAGAACCAGAGCCTCTGCTGTATCCGCCCACTTGATATTTAAATTTGAAGGTACCAATACAAACTTTTAGCTTTAGATTTTTTGCAATTATAAGGTTAAGATGAGATGTGATTAAAAGTTAAAGTTGGAATGTATGAGACCCCATGAAAGGAAATGGAGCAGAGGTGTATTCGTGGCATACGTTTTTGTCATTTTATCTTTCCTAGAAGAAACAATAGAAGAGCTTAATTTAGTTACAATTTAATAAGTTGAAATTTTTTCCAGTACTTGGTGAATCAAGCCAACTTCTGTTCCAGTTACCTTTACAACTGGATAAAAATAACTCCAGCGAGATAAAATAATTGATGAGGTACATCTCAGAACTTCAGATTCGGCAATGTTTATCTGGGCCATTTTCGGTTTAGTTACAAAGTTGCAATTTACCACCATGTTAAAAATCCAAACTTCCAGGTCAAATAACTCAAAGGATCAGGCTTCTCCAAGAAACTGTGAGTGCAGTTAGAAAGAGCATGTTTTACACCCCAGATTCACTTTACACTTTTATTGGAGAGGCCTGACGTTTCGAAAAGCGACTGTAGCCCAAAGTTACATTGTTAAATGCTGGGGTTCTTTCGTCTACTATTATTGTTATATTCATGGACATCCTCCTTTTAAATGGATCGTGCATGCGGTCTGTCTTCTTGCGGTTTATCTTAAGTTCAACATTGTTTTGGTCTTCAATTCAAATAGGGTTGAATAAAGATGAAACTTTGGTGATTCATGGTTTTTAAATCTGAAGAAATTATTGTTCAACCTACCATGTACTCCTACAACCCGGAGATATAACTCAACCGATTTCTAGGAACAAAGAAAAGCTTACAGTACAATAATTAAACCGTGATGAGAGGATTTCAATGTAAATAATACCGCAAGCCGATGATGTGTGCAAAACAACACGCAAGAAGTGAAATCGTCTAATAAAAGAGCATTGTATATGTGTTCAGTTCATTCTGTACCAGCAGTACAAATTATTGTTCCAGACAAATATAATGGAACAGAAGGCAGCGACAAAATCCCTTTCATTTCTCCTTTTGCCGTCTTTTATCTACACCCACTCGCGTTTATGCAAATGCAAGCTTTAGCGTATTACAGCTTTGTTTGGTTCATTGAGACAGAATGAACAAGCAACCCGGGTGAGTCAAGCGAACGGGATTAGTTTACATTGCGATGATGCATAATATTAATAATATTGAGTGGTGGAATGGACATTATGAAAATTTCACTTTTCACATGGAGTTTCGTGCACACGATGGTACAAGTGGCTAGAGAAAAGCCATACTGATTTCTCTCTTGAATCAAGAGTAACTTAACTGAGAAGAATTGGCTTTTCGAAGAAGTGCTCAAATTCCACTTCCACTGTAATCGTGAACCGCAAAAATGGAGGTCTTCGGTGAGAAAGAGAGAAATGGAATAAGTGAGTTGATCTCTCCGTTAGCTAGCTAGAGATAACAGTTTCACTTTTACAGTTCCAACCACCACGGCGAAACAAAACTTTTCGTTTTTATTTCATTTTATTCGATTCTGTCCAAGAATTTCCCTTTGCATGAACATAGGGGAACAAACTTTGCAATTCTGGATTATATTTTCGCTTTCCTAGCACGTTTCCTCTTTCTCTCCTAAAAATAAGGAAAGTTCCAAAGTAGCAACTTTCCATTCTAATTCAAAGCATTCGGCCATGTTATATGCAAAAATGAAAAAATGCTGATGTTGGACATCGACCACAACTCAGCGCTGATCCATCCCTTTTTAACGTCAGTGTTGTGTAGCCTTCTTTTCCTCCACGAGGAAAAATGAAACACGCCAAAACTAAGTGATTTTTAACCCGCGTCGTTTTTATCTTTTTTACCGGTCACTTTTTAACATTCTATTGTAACCACTTAACAAGAAAAAACCAGGCTCGCGTGCACCAAATACATTCATGCATACAACAAGTTGAAACAAACTGATGACTTCATGCCATTGATAAGCTGCTCGACCAAATCGGTGGCATACCGAAGTACCAAACTAATACTACAATTTAAAACATTGTATAGGTATTCCAAAAATTTCGTAATCTTATCATCAACATCAATTATCATCTACATCCTTCTTAGATCTCTAGTTTTTGCAAATCATGCTGTTTAAAACAAAGTGAAAGAAAGAAAAAATGTATTATGACGACGCACATAAATAGGAACAGATTTTCCCAGATGAGCGAATCTCTTTATAAAAAGCGTATAGATAACAAGCTCTATGTATCAAATCAGGATAAAATATGCAACAGCGGTATTATTTTAGATTTCCCTGATGCCACTGTCCCGCATGAATTTCTCCAAACCGAGACGTAAGCGGTATTGCACATATTTCGGGTCTGTAGAGAAAAACGCAAGAGGTTTGGAATTTCTTAAAAGATATTTTGATACGATGCAATATGATTTATTGGAGAACAAGGACACAATTTTCGGTGTCCTGAGAGAA
The DNA here is from genome assembly GCA_021029165.1 of Cyphoderus albinus. Lineage (NCBI taxonomy): Eukaryota > Metazoa > Arthropoda > Collembola > Entomobryomorpha > Paronellidae > Cyphoderus > Cyphoderus albinus. The sequence continues at coordinate 6,328 of VYYJ01005445.1, forward strand.
AAGGAATACGTTAGATCGAATGTCATTATAATGAAGTTACATACTTACACAGTCATAAGATATCTATAACTCATTTTTTAAATGAACCAGTTTTTGACTGTCTGGAATGGGAATGAAAAAATGCCTATGTCTCAAAATCCACCGGACATTTTTTTGGGGTCGGCAGAGAAAAGTAGAGCAAAGTGTTAAACGGGAAGTTTGCAATATATTCATATTTATGCAAACAAGGAAGTATTTGGTTCATAAATGGTAATTTCAAGAAAAACGTAAACTCAGTGCCGAGCTTCAATTTTGCTGTTTTTTGCTAGTTGTTGAATGCATTTAAATGAGGCTGGCTTTTTGCAGTGGCTTTTGTGGTGTGAAATATTGTGGTTTGGTAGAAGCATATGTGCAATAATTTTTTTTTAGTTTAACTTCCATTCTCGTCACCATCATTATCATGAGTTTTACAGTCTGGCTCACTTAAGAAGAGAAAGCTAATTGAGGAAGTTAAGAAATGAATGATAAGCGAAAGCTGTTGTAACTATTTTCAAAGGAAATTCAGTTTTTGGTTACTAGACTGGAATTGAGGTTAGGTTAAAGTTGAATTAAAGGTTGAACGTTTGCATTTCCACTCAACACAAATTGAATTTTTATTTTGCTGCTTTTATGTTCATTTACATGAACGTGTCTCGGTCAAGTTGTTTTATCTTTTGTAACATTTGATATTTAGTAAATGACCACAACTACTGAGATCCACTGAATGGGAAACAATTACGAACGATGAGTAACTGGGAACGAAAATGTAAAAACATGTAGATCAAAAAATATTTTCTGTCAACATAAACTAATTTTACAGTAAAGTTTAGTGACGCCAATGTCATCTTGTGTCTTGTATAAATTAGCAGGATGGTTTCTTCTTTTGCGACAACCACTTCAAAGCAGGAAAGTTGGTCAATAGAAATGTCATAATTTTAATTAGTAACGTAAACGTAACTTTCATTTCATATCGTAAGAACTACCTATTTTTCTTTTAACTTTTTGTTAAAATTGTGTCTGTGTCTGTAGGCAATGCAATTCATCAATGTTTCATTATAAAAAGTGCTTTTCAGTTTGTATAATGATTATAGACGACATACATTTTTCTTGTAAGGTCAGTTTTCTGTATGCATAAGATGTCTGCAGAGTCAGTCGCCACCACTACTTGAAACGAAGAAAAACGCAGTTTCTAGGTTAGGTTTACGCGAGAATGGAAAAGGGATTCCAGGATTCCTAATGTCAAATGGCAATGTTAGAAAAGTGACAGCGGGAGCAGTAAAATAAAATAGTAAGAGTAAGAATAATGGAGATGGATACTGTGGCAATGCGCCACTTTGAAGAAGATGACACCCAGCTGAATAATTCATTCTTTGCTCTCCTCCCCTCTTCACTTGTGTTGAATTCATAAAATCAGGCGTCGTTTGGTTGTCCTTTCATTCCTTCGTTTTTCGTTCTCCATTTTACTTGTTATTACAGCAATGACTCCCACTGCATTTATTTTCACTCATTCTATGATTCCTTGTGTGGCAGTCTTGATCACAAAATGTAGATTCACAGGAACCAAAACATTTGGCAAAATACAATATTTATATTATGGTTACAAGCTATGCTGCGTTCGAGAAGACAGAATTCCAGGGTAGCATAGGATTACAATGCGTCTCACTCGCACAGAAAAGATCAGAAAGGACAGTTCAGGGGGAAACAGATGCAATGCGGCGAAATGAGATCGCGGCTGTTATTATTATTATGATTATCACGTAAAGAGGGTAGAAAAACTCTGCCGTCATCTTCACAAATTGTCGCTTTACCTAAGACAGTCCATAAAATTAAAGGAAAACAATAACTCTCTCATCATGGCCTACTTTTTCTTTTTACTTTTATCCTGTCTCTCTCGTCTGTCCCCTCAGAAAGAAGCAAAAGAAAAATGTTACATTGTGTCTGTGAGTTAGGATAAGATAAAGATTGACAGAGAAGGTTGTGTCATGTATGTCTATGTTACACTACACTTCAGTCATTGCGATCGTGATTGCGACAATGCAGCCATTGCCACCTGGGAGTAAGTAATGTATAACTTTTAGTAGAATTGGTTGATTTGTCCAGGTTGACTTCTACGTTACGATTGACGTCGGAATACAAATTGGCCGTACTGTTACAGTATAACAATGAAAGTTCAGCTATGGCAGAGAGAAAAATCCCAGTGAGATGCGAGATTCGTTCGTAAAGATTTTTCTTTTGATTTGGAGTATTTTTTACTTGGGACTTTGCTTCGCTTCGGTTGTACTTGAAAAAAGAATAATAAGGATAATGCAGAAAATCCTGGTTTGCGCTAAAGCTTGAGTGGTGTCATGAATAATGAATTTACAGTGACATAGAGAAGAGAAAGAGAAAGGATGCATTACGTTACATTAAGATACATTGTAAGCCAGGCACTACATTTTTATGATGTCCTCTTGCCATTGCCTAGCCTTTTCTTGTAAGTTGCACCACGAAATTTTTCCAACATCTTCATCTTCATCCTGTCTCCTCTCGTCATGCTCCACTTTTTCTTATATATGGATTATTGTCGAACATCAAGGGAGATTTAAGAGAGACTTTCCTACTCCTAGCCACATGATCCCCGTATCTCGGAATTTTTATGTGAATGTGCCTTTTTATGCATGTTGCTAATGAAAGGAGGAACAAAAAGCAGAACACTTTGGCAATGATAATTTAATGGCCGTGCTGCGGTGCGGTCGGGACAAAAAGGACATTTTAATGCTTACCACAGGAATAATGAAAGTTTAAGTGTGTCGTCAAGTGGAGTGAAGTGGAGGGAGTGACGCCACTCCATGGCCATCGTCAGTCATCACATCACATCCATTTCGTTTCTTTCAGGTTACGAATTCATTTTTAGACAGGGCCAATGGGAAAATGTATATTCATTCTCTGAATGGAAATCTGAGTGTGAATATGAAATAAAATGGTCAAAATAAGGAAAAATCAAGAATAAGAGTAAAAAGCCCGAACTTAAGTGCGTGTTTGGTCTTGCTGTTGCTGAGTAGTAAAAAGTGACAATGGTAATTTCTATATTCAGATTCACTTACTTACTCAAACGACGATATGAAATGAAATGGCAAAAGTGAAGGAAAAAGCAGTCTTCATTTCCGGAACAAATATAACGAAGGAAATGTCACAACCGTGTCGAGATGAAAAGAAAGAGAAAAATGAAAAGACATTCATTCTTAAAAAGGATGTGTAGCAAAATGTAAACAACAGGATGTAGCGCTACTTCCGTTTCTCACTATCTCGTCTGTTGAATTGAAAGGCTATTTTTACAGCGCAGCAGTAAAAGTGCGAAATAAAATGTCTGACGGGCGAAAGAAATGACTTGTAGCAAAATATGAAAAACAAGGATGTTTTAAATGTGAAGAATCCCTGCGAACATTTTAGTAGTGGAAGAAAGACATTAATTTCCTAGTAATTTACTGTTTGAACAGTTTGAATAGCGTCTATTTTTATGGGAGCTGTACCATAATCAATGAATGGGAATGGTGAAATAAACTTCAGCGGAGGACAAGAGAAAGCATTGAATAAGCATGGCCAGATAAGCATTCAACGTGGGTGGTCTTTATTCTGGTGTCCTATAGAATGGAATGGTGAAATAAACTTCAGCGGAGGACAAGAGAAAGCATTGAATAAGCATGGCCAGATAAGCATTCAACGTGGGTGGTCTTTATTCTGGTGTCCTATCAATGACCTCGAGGCAGTTCGTTCTGAATGCATTTAAGCAGCACTCAGAACGGCGTCCCGCGTCAAATCAATTATTTTCTTAGATAACAAATGCGAAACCCCAAAAACTGTAGAATACAAAAATATAATTATGATTTTCGAAGGTTGACCGTTCACCATTCAAAATGTGCCAAAAATTCCAACTCTATGTATGCGCGAAACAAAATAAGATGAAAGGACGTAACACGAATGTGTTGTTATCGATTTTTGTTGTCGCTTGTTGTAGTTGTGGCCGGGTGGAAAATTGACGTAGCGAGTGAAATAGGCGATTTCCGTTTTTGATTTTTGATCAGTCGCTCGCTCGCTCGCGCTCCTGCTGCTTCGTTTTTGTCTTTGATCATTCACGATTTGCGACAGGCACTTGAACAAAGAAAAGAATTTCAATAATACCCGTTTTGATTAAGTCAGGCTTTGTGCTCAAAAATTGGATTCTAATCAAGTCTTGCGTGTCTTGAGGAAGGAATGGAAGGAGAACTCGGAGAAGTACAATTAATAATTCATGTTCTCTCGTTTAAAAATCCGAAATCTACTTTTGTACAAATAGTATGAATGCATTTGGAAATTTGAAGATTTCGGTAAACACATTCTTTGTCAAATCATCTAGTTTTGTTTTATTTGGATTCAGGAACTAATATATTTTGCGTGTTCCTCCTTGTTCGTTGTGATATGACTTTGATGAAGCAAGGAAAAACAGGAAAATAATAATATGCTTGTCACTAGCTTGCAAATGAAATGATAATGATGAGCATGATAATGATGTTCACAGAACCATGAAAAATCAGGAAAGTAAAACCACTATTAATAAAAGCACTAAGAACTTTATCACAACTAAAAGTATAACGAATCACGATCAGAAGCCTGGAGTTGCGGTTTATGGAGGACTTGTGGAGAAATTGGAGCTTAGCTGGAACGGAAAGAAATTGGACACCTACGCCTTTCCTGACTTTGTCTTTACGTTTTTCGTGTTCGTACTTTCGTATCTACCCGGAGAAAA
>VYYJ01005446.1:0-11105 GCA_021029165.1 Cyphoderus albinus
TATTACAATGTTTAATACAATGTTTAATATTAAGTACATACTGGAAGACATGCATAAGTCAAGAGTTGGCATTCATGATAGAAAAGATGAATTAGTCTGCGATTGATTACTGTGTCATTAATAATGTATTTGTAAGCTTCGTTTTTGATTATAAGCAGTTAAAATACGGAAGTGTGGCTGACAATAATAAATTGAAATAAGAAAGGCAAAATGACTCGACGGATTTCCTTTACTTCCCATGAGACGATGACCGATGGAGTGATTCGTGATCTAACTCTAACATGAAGAACAACAATAGTTTGCTAATCACTTTCACTTTATAGAGAATGAAATGAATAGGTACTGAGATACAAGTGATGGTGAGCAATTGAGCATCTTAGCAAGCCTTTACCAAATATGATGAACAAAGACTTTAAAATGAATATTAATATGAATAGACGATTGTAAATTCATATTATTCAACACTCATCATAACAATTAACATAAAAACTGTGTTTTCCTAGTACATATTACAAGTACAGGTATGTCTGTGTATTAGGTATGAATGAAAGTTTGTTGTACGAACCTACTCTGGGCTGCCGATTGACCAAAGGCAAGTTCTTTCCTTCACAAACTTGCCAACGGCCATACCATGCTGAACACACCAGTTTTCGTCCGATCACCTTTTTTTTGCATGTTTTATTTCGGATATTTTCCGAAATGGATGTTTTATTTCGGATATTTCGGATATTTTGCCTTGCTAAGCATTTCTAACAAATTAAAAGAATATATTATATTATCTACTTTCAGAAGTGGAGTTTTTTTATTATTCACTTATTCATGACGATTCACGAAAAGCTCAAAAGTTTTACATTCAATTTGTACAAAAATATTTGGCAATGATTAGCGTGACACTTTTATTCAATACCTGACTGAGAAGTCTGCGAGTATCTAATCTATAATCTATTATGTAATGTATGGACAAGTTCCAAAAGCGCATATTCTTTGGGTTCGATGGAAATACGTTCCTTCAGGACAGCGGAAGTCAAATTTATAAAATTTTCCTCCAAATTGTTTGCACACGTGGTATACCTTACAATCATTTGAGGTTGCGAATAAAACCTTCAAAGCTACAATAAACAGGTATGAGGGACGTTTTGTGAGATAGACGGTCGAAGGCAGGATTGTGGATCAATGCCGTTGTTGGAGGCAAGGTAGAAGCTTCAGATGGCAGTGTTGGTATTGGCGATTGATTTTGGGTAGTGGTATGAACCAGAAATGAAAGCATAGACCGGTGTAGACGCTGTATAGATACAATATCTGAAGATATCCGCGTACTTGAATGGCGTCTCGGTGTTAGAATAGCTGGGATTTGTGTTGTACTAGTACCAGAAATTCTTCGTGCTACTCGATTTAAGCTTTCCGGTGAAGATATTGATTCACTGGTTGATATTTTTCGCTTCGTTCCGTACTGGCCTTTAGAATTATTAAATACAGTCATAAATAAATTGTCATTCACATTTGTTCTGTAGGCCTACAATGGATAAAATTGGTACTTGTCGAAACTTTGCAGGATCCTTCTATGCACGATTTCGAAATATTATCAAAAATTCCTCCTTTAGGGCAAGTGAAATACAAAAGTGCCCATCCCTTGGCGGTCTTGAGACATTGGAAAAAACGTGAACTACATACAAGAGAAGAATTATATACCAGAGAGTCGAATGTATTAATTTAAAAATTACTATTGAGATACCACTTATCAAGATCTAGAAACGGATGGTCTCCCGTTTTCCCACAGACTCTTATGGACGGCACTGTTGTTGTGATTGAGATACCAAGAGCTGATATGAAAACAGCAAATTCCTGGATATTTACACATACATATTTAAATGATTTTATTCAAATCTTAATTATTTCACAATGTTAGTTTAGAATTGCCTACCAAAGAATTTGCCACGTGCCGCATGTTGTGCATTGAATGAAAATTTATTATTGGCTTATTTTGTAACTCTTAAGCCACATGAATGAATAAAAATGTGTGCAAACCTATAGAATGTATTATGAAACCATTCATCAGAGGCAAAAGTACTAATTCTGATAGTTGTGTCTAAATAAATAATGCTATCTATAATTAACATTACGATATTAGTTGCAACTTGATGTTGGTCAGTTTAATGTGAATTTAGTGTAAATATTACAACGAAAGTCACATTAAAAAACACAGTTATTGTAATTACACAAAGGCATCCTCAAGAACCAAAATTGTTTGAACCGCTGTTGACATTTTGCTGGGAAAATTTCAATGCATTTTTCAAAATTCAACTTTATACCATGTCATATATTTCGCTCAATCTCATCCCCAAAATTGTAATTAAATACGTTACTTTGTTATGCACAGGATCCTTTCATGCATCTACTGATATTACTTGCGAAATAAGAGCCAGCAGGACAGCGGTAGTCATACTTGTAAAGGCGACCAGCTCTGCTCACACATACAAAGTATGTGTCACAAGTTGGCCCAGCAAAAGTCCCGGCAGATAGACAAGTGTTTCCTCCTGATGGGGGAGGTGTTGTAGTAGGGGGAGGCGTGGGTGGTGGTTGTCTGGTGGTGGGTTGTGTCGTAGTCGTAGTGCTCTGTACAATGGTTGATGGAGTGGTTGTGGCACCTGTTCACGACGCAAATTAGACATTATTATTTTGACAGGTTGTCATCAAACAAAAAAATTCTCACCCGAGCATGTTCCTTCCACACATCCTTTGGAAACGTCGTCCCAAATGCCGCCTGTGGGACAGTCAAACTGAAGTAAGGTGTATGAAGGGCCAATAAGGAAGCATTGGTAATACTTCGTACTAAAATCGTACGCAGTTATAATTAATACAACAGCAACATTATTATGGAGTATAAAATATATGCATGTATGTATGTAATTTATCCCACCAATCAAGGGGATCTGCGAAAGGAATACTCCCAGCTGTATAGCAAGTAGTCACTGTGGGTGGCCTTTGTCCAGATGTCATCCCTGTTGCCACCACAAGAATAACGATTTCCTACCAACGGGAAAATGTATATAGAATCGATAAAATTGTTAAATACTTATAAAATAGGCTATAATTTTCAACTTACCACAAATAAAGTTTTCATTGTACCGTTCACGGACTGCTGGAAACACTTCCCTTTATTAAAAACAACGGAGTCCGAAAACCAAAAGTAAAATATCACAATATGACCCAAGTGTGGTTTAAATATATAATTTATTTTTCATAGAAATATGGGTTTATAGCTTGTGAGTTACATTACTAACTCCGATGATAAAATCTCAAATCTTATCAAATAAATACTTCAAACTGAAACGGTTTTCAAATAAATAAAACTGTAAAAATAGGTTTTAAATCTACGATTAATTATTGATAAATGTAGTTTGACGTAAAATTGCGATTAATTTTTATTCTACATACATTAAATGATGCGGTGTAAGATTGCATAATTCCAGCATTAAACGACACTTCCTATTTAATACAAGCAAAAATGAGAGGTTTTATGTAACGTTCCTGGTCTTAAAATCGTTTATGGTGGATTATAGAATCAATTTACAGAACTTTTACAAAATGACGGTCAATATTTACCTACACATTTTACGTATGCTCCTACTTTCATTTATTTACAGAAGTATATGCAAATTATGTAATGTACTTTGTAAGCTATTACAGGTACATTCATTTTAAAAAGATGGAAAATTCTAATGTTAGGTCGAAACTAATTGCAATAAATCTGTAACAGCTTAACAATAAGCTGTTAATCATAAAATTCCAACGGCTGCTGGATTGTAAATAAGGTCATAAATTAAATACCTTTATCTATACTCTTTAATAGCCTAATTATTATCAATCTTTAAATTATATAAATCAATATGTATGTACTTTATAAACTTTTAATTTTACTACATATATGAAAACTATAGTACTACTCCACATTGCATACAGTTTATCTGCTTTACATTCTTTGCAGAGTTAAAAGTTAAGAAAGCACAATTGTGGTAACTATAACTTACCTATTGTTGGTATTATACCTTGTCCATTGATGATCATAAGAAATTAAGAGGCCATCAAAATGGGAAAAGCGAGGGTGATTATTTTCAGTATTTATAAATCTTCTTCGAACGAACACGCAATTTTATACACCATTTCTACTCCACCATGCATTGTCCACCATTTACTAGGGACTAGGGCACAAAATTCCCGTAAAAATGTTGTACTCGGGTTTTTAATTTCAGTATTTTCTGTCACTACACCTTCATCTGCACCACTGTGCAAACACAAGAAAATCTCGCAGTCATGTATCCTCTTTTCGCTTTCCAATATTGCAAAATACAATGGTTTGAAAGTATTTGCAATTTTCTACAATAATTCCTCAGTAATGATACGATATGACAGTAAGATAAATACAATTGACGAGTTACCGAATCACAATTTGTATTGCTATAATGTTGAATTGCATAAAGTCGTGTAAAAATCAAAACTAAATCAAATCAAATCAAATCAATACTATATATTCATGTTCTGTTGATTATAATCAATCTTGTCTAGAATCAAATTAATTGCATAGCATGTTGCATTACTGTTGTATATTGCATATATAATGACAATCATTAATGTAACAACTTTGATGAATGAACATGAAGGAAAACGCAAGTGCCTGAAAAATAATCTCCAGTCGACAAAATGCCAATAAACTATGATAATCTGGAATGGAAATTAATTTTCTAAACAACCTGTGAGGTCCCACTTTCCCTTACTCATTAATGCAATTACCTACATATTCGTAACTCGTGCATAGTGCATAGATTTATAATGACTTAATGCTACTCTTGCTTGTTACAAATTCTGGGCGAAATAGACATTACTTTTAGAAATCACTCTCATAATCGCAACGCAAGCTAATCTGTCTGTAATAAAGAGTTTTAATTGATATTTACTCCTTCATCTTTCGGTTTTCTCATAAAAACTTTGTCAAGCAGTTCCTAGATATTGAAGGAAATGTCGAAATTCAGAAGTTCCCTTCCAGTGACGCTTTTAGTAGGAATATTAACACTGTTCTTAATCATAACCCAGAGTTTTGGAGGAAAGCACGATTCCTCTGAGGAAGAAGAAGAATGTTATCCAGGGAAAAATTGTATACCAGGGTGTTACTGTTCTGGTGGTGACTGCCGTCCATACTTTAAGCCTAAAAGTCCGCAACACGGTGAGTGGAAATGCCGAGGTTACAGCTATCCTCAATGGAAACTGGAGAAGAAGGTATGAAATAATTAAAAATTATAAATGAATACCATGCACCCTATAGAATTTCATGCAAAACGACATCCTGCTTAAACTATATACAATTATTTCAAACTTAGGGTTCCAAATCCAAAAACAAACTTGGCGTCTACTCAAGTTTAGCTGACATCAGGTCACACATATACAAAAAATCTGAATTCTACAACGGTACTGAAAGTGAAAAGTATTTGTCAAACTTGTCAGCAACTTCCTCCACAACATCAAGCTATCAACAGAACGGTGCGTTTACGGTAACAGCAGCCTTAAAAGACACAAATTACACCTCAAGTCAAACTCAACAAACTCCAGTTTCAACAACCACATCCCAGCCACCTCCACTGCTTCGCAAGTTAATGAAATCGGAATGATTTTATTAAGTTCAAATGAATGTTAATTAAAATATTTATATATACCAATTGTTAATTTAATTATAGCTCTTGTTATATTTCCATAAAAAGTATATCATAAAGACTTATGATAAAGTTACATAAAGATGGGTTTCTAAAAATGCATTCATCGAGTTTGAAGTTATAAAATTTTTGCATAAAACTTTACTTTGCCATAATATAGAATCCAAGTTGTGGGTCTCGCTTAGTACATCCAAGCTCGTATAGTCCTATACAAAGACCACACAGAAGGCGCGCTTATGGAAATTTGACATTGGTAAAGTGAAAACACTTTGCTTGTTGAGCAGGTAGCTCTCGAAAACGCAGATGATGTCATGATGTCATGAGAAGTAGTAAAAAGTTGTATAAAAAACACGATTTGCTTTGCAGTTGTATTTAATTGGATGAGCAATGAGTATGAAATGTGATTGTGATGTTATTCTGGAGTTGAGAAAACCTACTAAAGAAATTTCATTAGTAGGAGTGACCAGTTTGAGGAATGAAGGGAAAGGAGTTTAATCAATAAAGAAAGAATATTTAACAGAATCATTCCATTCATTGATAAAGATTCATGGGCGATTCTCGATCCCTGCCCTCTTTGCATAATGTGCTGGCTGCTGATTACAGAAAGGCGTAGTGTAATTTAAAGTAATCCAAATGATGTTCAATAAATAATTGAAGACAAAAAGGTCTATTGTTGCAAAAGTGAAGATTGTAACAGGAAAGTGGACGAGAGTGCAAAGATTCCGATTCGGAAGAACTATTAAAAATATTCAATTCTAGAATATTACAATCATTAGAGTTTGTCAAGAGTGCAGTGTCAATGCATTTTGTGTTCGTGGTCCATTATTTTGACAGGACAGAACCGAACCCTAATCGTCCCATTTCCATTTTCAGAACATTTCAATCGAAACTATTTAAGTTTAGTATGCATGAGTTTAGTTGCGACTTGTAGCACAGTCAATCACGAACTCAGTCCGCAATCACAATCCACATTATAGCCATCTTGGTGATATTCGAAAGTTCTACATTACCAACTTGTGCATAGTGGATAAATGATAAATAAAAAGCAGCTTTGGAGATAGTGTTCGTTAATTAGGATGGAGCCCAACATGGGTCACACAAACTCCAGCTCGTCCGGTACTCGCGTAGCCGAGGGTCGCTGCAACGTTGAAAAATTGTACATTTTCAATGAGAAGTTCGGAAATGACTCCGATAATGTGAGTTAAATAATATGTCAAACTTCATATATGTATTTATGAAACAGGTTCTACATACAGCCTTTAAAGTCTGATGTTAAATGCGTTTGTGCGTTTCATTATGTGTATGTAAATACAAAGTTAAAAACTGTTTGATGAATTTATTCTTGCCTTCTCTTCACAGGAAATAGGAAAGGTTTTGTACTTTTATCCTTCCGCAACTGATGAAGACACACAATTAAAACAAGTGGGCCTTAGCGAAGCTATAATAAAATTTGCCACGTAAGATACTAGAAACTATGATTTAAACTTAATCTTGGCTTCATTAATTCTGGATGCCTAATTATTGATGGTAATCTGACTTATGACAGAAAATTTAATACAAAGCTACCTTGTGATTCACTTCACACACAAAAATGCCGATATGTCTTCCACACACTCGAGTCAGGATACTGGGCTGTATTGGTACGTTAACTTTGGTTCACGTCACAATAAAAATATCAGTTGTTATGCTAAAATATTAAACATCTCTTGATTTTCGTGTGTTCTTTGAAATTCCATTACAGGTGCTAAGCATTCCAACTGTCAGAAGGCTAAGTCCAGAGGGTGTTGAATTTATTGAATATTTGGGCGATGAAGTACAAGATGACGTATTTCAAGCTATATTACAAAAATTATACAATAAGTTTGTTTTACTGAATGACACACTGGAGCACGTGTGCCAAACTGATGGGTTGGATGAACTTCGATCGAGACTTAAGCGCTTTTACGATGCAGTAAATAATAATTTAATAATAATTATATTTATACATAATCTTTTAATATAAAAACTTTAAACTGAAAAGGTTAACGTTAATTAAAACTTTACCGTTGTGTAGGCTGTGGGTAAACTTGATCCAGTCCAATGTGGTGTTTCTGAAATGTTTACCGGTTTGCAATTTTTTCCCTTGGAAAGATCTATGTTTCTTCGGATTCAATGTTTTATTAATAAACTGCTACTTACTTGGCCATTAGTAAGTCACGTGCTTTTAATGCAGGGAGACCGTTTAATTTGGTAAGTGTCGTACTAAAAATGACCATTACCGTTATATTAAAGGACTGGTCTAATTTGAGTTATTATCCTTACACACAGGAGCGGAATAGAGCAGAGTAATATTCAGACGTTTTATGACTATTTGGTTAACGACCTTCTTTCAAAACATTTTCTGACCGGGGCGGATAAACAATCCACGTTCGGAATGATTTGCAAGCGAGAGTCGCACATTACGTTATCACAGGAACCAGATCTACACCTTACACATAAATTTACCTCTTTATATTCAAACCAGCTTAACAATGCAATGAATACCAGTGTCAAAAGTGGCTTAAATGAAGCAGACAATACACCAGCGTCCGCATCCACCTCCAAAAGCACCAAAAGTCCGAATCGGATTTACAAGAAATTTCATATGTTGATTTATAAAGCTGAGCAAACATATTTAACGCTTCTTATTCCAGGTATTAACTGATTGATATTGATGTAACGAATTTTTACATTTGCAATATGACTAGTTAACATGATTTCATTACAAACTTGTTGTCACAATTGATAGAGGCGGACGAAATTGATAAAGAGACAGTCACAAAATTAGAGTCATTTCTGAATGTGAATTTCACATCAATGGCTCGTCAGTTAACCAAAGTGCCTGGCATGAGATCACCGGGTGCACTACCGTCATCAAGTATTACTAATAACTGTGGAATTCCGGAAGGAACACCCCCAAACGTTAAATTTATATATTTCAATAGCCTAAACTTGGCGGAAAAGGCCTCGCCTGGGATCAAGTGCGAAATCGATGCTTACAAACTGCTAGCTGATTTTCGAGCGGATCTTGCCAGGTGTGCTATACACCAGCGTAATTTTATTTTCCCTAAATCTCTACTTAAACTCAATAATCTAGTTCATATTTTGTCACTTACAAATCTGCAGAACAACGGAAAGCGGTGAAATTACCATGAAGGCTGTGTCAGAAACTTGGGTGGTGGCCAAAACGGCCAATGGAAGGGAGTTTTATGCGATTTTTAATCAAACAGGAGCAAACGTATTAGATATAGACGGTAAATTATAAATTCATCAAATTATCACGCTGATTTGAAAAAAGAAAGCTCCTTAATACTGTTTTTACTATTCAATATTTCAGAGGAACTCCGAAAATTAACGGATGCTCAACTGACGAATATATTTTTTCAGGACTAGTTGATTAGGTGGTTTAGACTTAAACTACTTATGTGATGTATTTATTACCTACCGCAAAATATTATTATCAATAAAAGTCGCACTGAGTGAGTTTCCGGTTTACTTAAAAGTATTATTTATTGGCAAAACTGTGAAATAATGCTTTGCAACATAATCCAGTAGTTCAAATTTCTCGTGTTGACACAAGTGTGGTGAAATGTTAAGTAACAGGATTACTTGTTCACAGCCTCTTAAATCGAATCAGTCTCATCTTCAGTAATTCTAGTTTCAGTCAGGTACTGGCGTTTGATATATTTTTAAATTTTTTGGAGCATATAGAGGTTTTTCCCGAAGGCATCCATTTCCCCCGAGAAGGTTTACATCATGAATCATGTTGACATAAAAGTATAACGTCACTCATGGAGTAGCGAAAAGTGAAAACGTCATTGTAGAAAGTATTTAACTTTGATGCAATAAACTCATTTCCCACATGAAATTACGTGCGGCGTTTTCGTATCATGTGTTTTCAATGTGCTCCGAAGAGTGCTCACTTTCCCTTAACTTCCCTTTCGTTACGCTTTAAAATATTTCACATGGCACTTTGTATCTTGTATTATAACGACTTTTCATGTTATTTGGCTATAAAAATACAATAATTGAGCATCCTAATAATATGGCTACTTGTGATGTCGTGTATTATGTTCCTCCTACTGCCAACTTACTAATAACATATTTTATATTCCTTTTTTCCTAAAAGATGTAAAACCTAAAAATAGTATTTATAATGGGTAAAGTGTATGTGACGAACTTTATGAACATATACATAGTTTATGGACGCGACGAGTAGTGTTTATTTTCTTTCTTTCCTTTATAAAAAGAAAATACCGCGCAGCTCCCAGTTTCTGAAACTTGGTTTTGTTTTTCTAAAGCATCATCACTCGCTGGCAAACAAGGCGATTTTAGCAGAATGAAAATCGAATCAGTATGAAACACGAACCTCACACAGCACTTATTACGTAAAAAGTTAACCTAACAACTAAAATTCAACAGGGATATCGTTTCCGTTTTATCAACTCAGAACCTTTGGGAGGAGAGACGAGCAAGAGGAGATGAAATGAAGATCAATGAGTTTTTGACACAGGATTATATCATTACACACTTTCCCAGACCATATTATTATGTTGTGTTTGAAACATTTCATGACTTCATGAGTTTACGACGGGAATATTATCCACTTACTTGCTACATGATGAAAGCTCATGTGATTGGTTAACTTTAGATCACGAAACGTTGGTCCTCAGTCGNTACGACGGGAATATTATCCACTTACTTGCTACATGATGAAAGCTCATGTGATTGGTTAACTTTAGATCACGAAACGTTGGTCCTCAGTCGCAGTTACTTCATCTGACTGGGAGAAGGAGGATTGACAAGATATTTTCCTGTATCCTTGAAAATCTCGTGAATTTCTGATGGTTATATACTTACATATAATAGTTTACAATACACTTTCTTTCCTGAAAAACGAAATATTTAAAGGGGAGGCTGCAAAGATGAAATCTTGAGTTTATGATCTTATGTGACCCAGCCATTTAATCAACCGGTCATGAGTCTATCACTTTAGTTTGTTCATGTCACTGGGCAAGTAAGGAGCAATTTTAAGTTGTTCGTGTAAAAAGTGTGCCATTTTGTCATCGACAAATCATCATCATGGCTGAATCCATTGCTTGTGAGAAAGTTGTAGTGGAAAAGCTCATTTTTGTTTTAAGCAAAGCAATGAATTGTCAGAAAAACAATGACAATGGAATCATCGGAATTCGTGGTGAACCGGATAACAGTGAAATGTCAGTAGTTGAGAAAGTTCTTCAGGTTTTGTTGAGTCACAATGGAACATTTTTGTATTCTGGCAGTTCAAACAATGAAGCGATGAGATCGTTGATGGATGATCAATCACTTATTGTTGACAATGAGGTAAAAGTAAAAGCAAACTGCGTGATTAATTAAAAAGAGTTT
>VYYJ01005447.1:0-11105 GCA_021029165.1 Cyphoderus albinus
CTGAGAACACTTTACAATGAGGGAAGCATGAATGAGCGTAAAAAGAAACGTAAAACCCGGCGGGGATGCCCGGACTTGCTCCAGTTCTTTAAATATACAAGGATTAGAAAAAAACAAGATAAAAGCCACCCCGAATTCCAGCGCCCATCATGAACCTCCAGGTTTCTTTTTCACCCAGTTCGAGTCATAATAATATATCTATGTATTTATATTACAAATATCGAACGAGAAATTTCTTTTTCGCTGCGTGAGGGCTTATTTACTTGTGCCAATTTTCACAGCTACATATACAGCCTGGTTGGTGAATCGCGTAGGCGTGTTTAAATCAAATTAGACAACCAAAAAAAAATTTATCTCCAGTCCAGATATTATTATTTTAAAATCAAATCCATTCATTTTGATGAAAGAGAGAGAAAAAACGAGTATCTCTGAAAGTAGAGTGAGCGGATATTACTACTACATACTACGTAATCTTTATTATTATTATTAAGGGGTTAAAGCGGGTTTGGTTTGTTGTATTATTTTCTCTCTCTCTCTCTCTCTCTATGTAATACTGCTGATATTTCGCTTTAAATCAGATGAGTCAGTCAGTAGGGACAAAAGGGAGAGAAATATAACCCTCAAAAAAAAAACTGAAGTAGTATCGGTCATATTTGCCTGGCATTATGTATTACAATTTTAAATACTATATATAAAATAATAATTATGCAAATAATTCGGTTGTTTTGATTTTTTTTTTTGCGTGGTCGCTCTGCTTTTTTTTTTTTGCCAAAATGCAAAACAGAAGAAGAAGATGAAGGAAAAAATAAAAATCCCGTCCATCTCGTTTTCTTCTTCTTCTTCTTTCGGTGTTGTTACAGTTAAATAAGGTAGGAGGGGGATTTTTTTTCTCTCTCTCTTTAGGCCGTGGTGGTTGTGTTGATGATTGTTGCTGATCTCATTCCATATATTATTATTACATATTTTTTTACTCCTCCATGCATGCCATGGTGAACTGATGATGAATAATAATAACCGAACAATGCTGACTGAAGAAGAAGAAGAAGAAGAAGAAGAATAATATCAATCGATGATGTTTTGGATAGATGGATGGATGGATGACGAACGAGTTTTCTTCAAATCACCATGATTTAAATATTTTTCAAACGTTTTTCAAGTCATTTTTTTTTAAAGAAAAAACTAGATTATTGTGGCTGATTTTTTTATTTCTACTCCTCTTCTCTCTGCGTCTGTCCATATTTGCATTTGCATAGGTAGTAGTAGATGAGTGTGTGTGTGGGTTAGTTAGGAGAGTATATTAAAGTGTTTTTAGTACTACTACAGAACAAGTATTATGCAAATCAAAGAAAAGAAGATAAAAATGATGATGATGTTAAGAACTAAGAACATAATGTGTGTCATGTCGGGTGCGTGTGGATGTTATGATAGTAATATAATTTTTTTTTTGTCGTGGTGGTAGTTGGTTGGTATTTAAGATGAATGAATGGAGATACTATGCAAAAAAAAAAAAAAAAAGAAGAAAAGTGCATTTATGCATAAAAAAATACGATTGTTTTCATTTATTGCGAGTTTTTTTTTTGGTTTTTCGATTGATTGAATAATAATATCGTGTTAAATAATATGTATATATCGGGCTCAGTCAGTCAGAAGAGGGATTATTAAATAGCGATAATGTTAAAAAGTTGATCAGTCAGTCAGTCAGTTAGTGGAGCACCACACCACAACCACGGTCATCAAACACCATCAGATACGCGAATAAAGGTTACCGAGAAAGAGCAGCATAGCATAATAATAATAATACTGTTTTAAATATTAAGGAGGAGAAGAAAATGCATGAGATCCGTGTGAGCGTGCGTGTGAGTGAGTGAGTGAGTGAGTGAGTGACCGATATGATGATGATATCGATCAGAGAAAAGAAATTTGACTATTCTTTTTTTAAAAAAATGAATATAATTTGTGTTTTCTATTTAAAAGATTTTGAGTTTTTTTTAGTATACACGGGATCGGAGTACATAGTAGCAAAAGTTTGATTTTAAATATTATGAATTTGAATTTTTTTTGGGGAGTTTTTTCATGTCCAGAGAGATAAGAGAGAGAGATACTTCGTATTATTAACAAGTATTTAGCTTATTGCCTTATCTTTAAAAAAATCTCTCGTTTCATCATTTACTTATTTATTTTTATCTGTTCATTCATGTGTGTTGTAGTAGTAGTAATAGAGGTCGGATGTCGGATTTAAGTTTATTAATCTATTACACGAGAGAGTTTTGTTTAAACACACTGGACTGGACTCTTATGTGGTGCTGCTGGTGGTGGCTGCGACGACGACATCCATTATGCGCAATACAATAGTAGTATACAGTCAAACTTCCGAATAATTGCCTTCTGTCTGTACAATTGCGTGTGGCAATAATAAAGAGGTTTTTCCCGCCCCTCGATTTTGAAACCAATGTATTTTTAAATGAAGGCGGGAACCTCCGAATAATTGCACCTCTCTATTAAATTGCCTCCGTGCAATTGTTGTTGGGAAGTTTCACTGTAGTAATATTATTGTAATAATATTTATCTCATAACAATTAGGGATTCCACTGCGAGTTGAGCCGCTATGAGTTAGGCTCGAGTTTTTATCCCAGCAACGAAAGCTCGGGACACTACCGAGCTAGCTCAGTGCGTAAAATAAGCTTGAAAAAATCATTAGTTTTTATTATTATTTTCTGTAACTCTGTGTTAACTTTCAATAATATTTTACGTAACTGGGTAACTCGTGAGCTCACCGAGCTGAACTCAAAAAACAAAATTTTAAAACGGTACAGCTCGATTCGAGCTTGGTGGATTCCCAAATAACAACGGTGCGGTGCCGCCGGTGTGCTCGTGTTGCGTCCGTCGTGACGAGTGGTAGTAGTGATTTTTTTTTCTCGTGTTTTAATACGTATATGTTAAGCCGGATGCTTTTTTATTTATTTATTTTTTAAAATTAAATTCTACGTGGGTTTCGTGGTTTAAGTGTGTGTGTGTGTGCATCATGTTTTTTTTAAAAACAAAGAAGATTTTGTGAAAGGTGCGTGTGACACCGTATATATAATAAAATGGGGGTTTTACCTTACCCTCATCGTCGGGTTTCTTTTTCTCATAAATTTTTTTTTTTTTGTGGTGACATTTTTAGTTAAATAAATAAATAAATAAAATACAAACAAAATGCTGCGTCGACTGTTCTCGCCGAGGGGGAGCTGGAGCAACAGTAGCAATAGCAGTAGCTCAACAGATTCATCATCATCATCATCACCCCAACAAGGGAAATCGAAAACCGCCTTGCCCGTTAATAATAATAATAATAATAATAATAGTAGTAACAATATTACGGATAACAACAATGGCGGAGGTGGAGGTGGTGATAACGACGAGGACGAAGTGTTCGTGGTGGTGGAGGAGAATGAGGAGGATGGGGGTGATGGGAGCGGTGCTAGTGCTGCTGGAGGTCGTGGCGGCACGCAGACGCACGCGTTCAAGAGTTTCGTGCACAAGTTGCTGAGTGGTGGTGGTGGAGGAAATGGTGGTCGGAGTAGTAATAGTAAGGAGTCGAGTAGTGGCGGGAGTGGGATTAGTTCTGACCGGGGTGACCGGGGTGACCAAGGAGGTGAGTGGAATGATCTTTTTTATTTTTTGTGAGGATTTTATTTTTTAAGCAATAAATAAATATTTTGCATGCGCTTTTTTTTTCTAGTTTGTGTGTGTATGGCTGGAGGAGGATGCATAAGCGTATTATATATGAATTGAGTCTTGAGTGGTCACTAGTACTACTACCACAGAATTTTTAAGTAATTCGCGAGTAGTACTGGGCGGAAAATTGTACTATTTCGTTGTTAATACAATATTGTGCGTATATTAATAATATCATGTTCTATGCATATTTTTTTTTCTATAGTTTTTTTTTTTTAAATGAAAAATGTAAGTCGTATACATTTATTTATATGTTCGGTAAAAATCAGCAACGTGTCCTTACAATCTCTCAGTATATAATACGGGAAACTGCTTCTTCTTGACCTTCGAAAGTTTCGTTGTTATTATTGGATGAGTTGTTAACGTGACCATACGAACGTTTTTGTTTGTTTGTTTATTTTGGGTTCCTTAACAATTTTATTATTGTCAATTATGTATAGAGTGACAAGAAGAAACGTGAGCGAGGACTACGCTAAAAAAAGAAGCGTAGTTAGGGTGATTTTTAAAAACACCTTACAATTAATTTTTATTTTTTTTAATAGTATTTAATTTTAACTTTCTCATTCAGAAAAAAGTTTGGGTTCCCACCCCGGCATTTGATCATTTATGTAAAAAGATATAATACGTATGTATATCTGTATCAGTATCTGTTTACATAAAAGTTTTCAATTCACCTTTACTACTATTTAACAGCAACGTAGTGCGTATTTTTCTCTTTGTTTTTTTTTTTGGTTTTTTTTTTGGTTTAAGCCTTTTATATGGCTTCATGTTTTAATTTGATGTTCTTTTCACTGATGATGATGATGACCAGTGTCTTCAACAAGGCACTCGGCGGCACTCTAGCTTTTTAACTTGTCTAAATACAAATAATTAAATAACATTTTTATTATAGGTAGTGATTACCTTAATCGGTTAACAATAAATAAATGACTAAAATGCCGGGTGGGCCGGGGGACCCAAAAAAAAAGTGTTAATGAGCTAAAATTAATTAATTAATTCATTGCAACTTTTACTACGCTTGTATTATTTCTCGGTTGTTACGATATAGTAACTATATATAACAAACGAACCTTCGAAGGTCAAATGGCCAAGTAGTTGGCCAAGTAGTTGGCCAGTTCTGTACTACCCTTATATGGGATTTGGTATGGGGAAAATGAACTTATATACCCGTTATCAATTTTGATGAATACAAACTCATTATTTAATTAAATTAAAGTATAAAGAAACATATATAAACTTTTTTTTTTTTTTAAACCAAATATATTTTCACGTCATGGAAGTATATACTTAATTTATTTTGATTGACAGGGCTTTTTGCTGCTGCTGCTGCTGCTGCTGCTGCTGCTGCTGCTGTAAATCATCTTTTTGCGGCATTTTTTTTTCAATGCAGAAAATATTAGAATTAGAAGAAACTATTAATTGCAAAGAAATATAAAATTTTAGGAGGGGGGAATTAACGAGGAAGGGGGATGCGTAGTAGTAAAAAAAAGAGAAAGATTTTAACACGTATTTATTTATTAAATAAGATATTTAGTAGTAAGTACACAAATGCGCATGCTCGACGAGAGGAGTTGGAATGTGTTTAAAAAAAGAAAAGAATAATTAGTCGGTTATATATATGTGGAGAGGAGAAGGAGGAGGAGGAGAGGCGTCCGTTTATTACGAGGGGGTTGGATGTTGGATGAGAGTGAGTGGGTATAAATAAATGAGAGAGAGAGAGAGAGAGAGAGAGAGACTACTTCGAATAATAACTTTTTTTTTTTTGCATTTTGCACATCATCACCACCACCACACATGATGATGACTCACAACACATTGTTGTGTGCCGGGCGGGGTTAAACAAAACAGATTTGAAAATCGTTATAATAATAATGTGTGTGTGTCTGTTCTAAATCTCTCTCTCTCGATCTAGATTTCTCGATCTCTCCTCTTTTGCTGCTGCTGAAGTGAGCTCACTCACTCACTCGCGAATATATGTATATATAATCGCTCTCATCCTCCTCCACAAAAAAAAACGAGTGAGTGAGTGAGTCACCCTTGCATTGTTCACTTAACTATGCACTGCTGCTACAGCACACACCGTTAAACATTACCATAATATTAATTGTCACTATATACTAACTAATACGATAACTACAAGAATAGACTCAAAATTAAATATTTATAATCATATAATAATAGCAAAAGCAGCACCAACAGCAAAAAGCGCATGTAAAAACACATACACACACGCACGTTTTTTTCTTTTAAATTCTGTTATCCCTTTCATAAAATCGATCAGTACTAACTAAGTTCGTTTATAATGTATTTTTAGTTCTCTTCCCTCTATCTCTCTCTCTCTTTCGTTCTCTGCAAACAACGTTATAAATTTTTAAACAAATATTATGATGTTTGAAAAGTGAGTCTGCCTGCACTAACTGCACGCGGTGGCGGTGGCGTCGAGAGAGAGAGCTTTTCACTCGTACATGTGCGTGTGTGTGTTTAGTAAAGTAAACCCTTATAAAATATGTGTACAAAAAATATTGTTTAGAATAATATGAAATCTTTTGTTTGTTAGTGGTGATGATGGCGTTATTTTTTTCTTTTGTATGAGGCATATTATTGCAGAGAGGTATATCACTTTAGCGACTTGGCGTCTCAGGTGTTTTTTTTTTTGCACATTATAAATACACGCGCGTGGTTTGTTTCGAGAGATACATAAATATGTATATGTACACGCAGTTTATTAGTCATAGTAGTAAAATCTAGTCAGTCAGTCAGTTAGTGAGTCACAACTTAGTCAATCAGTAGTGGGACTAGTCGCGATCTATTGCGTATACTATACTATATTTCAGGGCCCGGGTTTTAAAAATAATAAAATAATAAAAATACTTAATAAACCCATTCTCCAATAACAACGACTCCTCCAACCCCAACACACCATAAAATATTCAGAGAGAGAGAGAGAGAGAGACTAAAAGAAAAACGCTTCTCTGGTGTGTATAAACAATACAAAGAAAAATAATACATTTATTTAATTTTTAATAATCAGTGCAGTGCAGTGCAGTGCGTTTCCTTCCTGCGTCATTCTGTGATTTTTTTAAAAAAAAATCTCTTCTTCACTGTTTGGAACACTAGATTTTTGTTTTGATTTATGGTAGTATATTATAAATTTTTTAAAAAAATTAATTCAATAATGTGTGTGTGTGTATAAAAAATCAGTTAATATAGTCAAGTAAGGGGAGCAAAGCAGGGGAAGGAACCCACATTTTTTATGAACGAAAAATGTTTAACTGTTGTCACTGTCAGAGTTGTTGTTGTGACATTTTAATAATTTTTTTTATTGTAAATATCAACGAAAATTGTTTACTGTTTATCATGATGGTTGTCAGCACACGTATTTAAACTTGACATGTCAGAGCTAGGTCAAGTGGAGATTTACAGAGGGTGTTGTTTGTATAGTTTAATGTTACATGGAAAGATTAAATTATTTTTTGAATAGAACACACGGGAACGATTTTAAAGAGAAGAACATCGATTCCAGCCATTCACCATCCTTCAGCAGAGTTGTTGTAGTGACATTTTAATAATTTTTTTTAGCAACTTTAGCATAACAAAATATTTCGCTCTGTATATATAAAAGAAATCTCTTTTCTTCTTACCCGTTGCGTTGCTTGCGGGTTCATCAAAACAACAATGAAACAAAACAAAAACCGTTCATCACCGAAAACAACACGAACACACTCAAACTGTTGTCTGTCCAAGAAAAGTCGCTATATAGAGCTGGAACACTACATACATATATAAATATACGTTTATATTATTTGGTTTCGGCGGCCCTTCAACCGACAATTTTAAATTAAACTCGGCTCTCTTTTTTTTTAAAGAGTTATTAATTATTTACATGAGTGTTTTTTTAAATACTTCATCCAGTAATAAATAAATCGCTCATAAATTCCATGACAAATGTCAATATTTTGACAAAATATGTCATTGGCTTCTTGAATAAATGTTGATCTTGTGACAAAATATCTGATATATACTGATAAAATTGACATTCATTCTCATATTCTAGACCGTCTAGAATAAACGACTTTTTTTTTCTTCTGGCGATTATAAAGAGATTAGAAGAAATGTTGCAAAAACTCTAAAAAAAAATACTTATTATTATCATGATGATGATGATGAATCCGGTTTACACGTAGCGGTTGCATATTAAATATATAATAACAAAAGAATAAACGCGAATTCAACAGTCAGCGTTTGTAGTTACGTTAATGTGATTTCTAAAAACTTCTTTAAAAAACAATGGCCACTTGTTGACCTCTGACCTCTGTCCAAAAAAAAAAGCTCGTAGTAGTAAATAGTAAAATAAAAATTATTACATGACATAAAAAACCATTGATAAAGAGTAAAAATAAATAAATGTCGTTCGTTAAAAGCTTTTGGGTTGCTTGCTCGCTCGCTCCCAAACCTTGGTTAATAGTATAAGATTATCTATATTACATATATCTATTTTATTATTTACAAGTGAAAGCCAGTCAATAAATTGACTTTGAATCCGTGCAATGCAATTCAAGATTTTAATAATAAAGTTGTTGTTGTTGTTGTTGTATTAAGAGAGAGATGATTTAGTTTTTAAAATGAGAAAAGTTTAATAATATAGCGTTTTCGGTTTTTTATTTTATTTTTGTCCAGGATGTGGAGGGGCAGTAGGAGTTGTCACAGGAGTTGATCGTGGGGTTATTATTACTGGTGGTGACAACCACCATCATCAAGAAGACGACAAGGACGACGACGAGGAGGACGAGGAGGATACACCATCAGCATCTGGTCGTCAAAATCAGGAGGAACAGCAACAACAGGAACACGGTGACGATTCGCCGTCATCATCATCATCATCGGTGTCATTAACCACGAGAACTTTACCACCACCAGACTCGTCAGTGAACCGCAGCATCAGCAGCGGTGCCATCAGCAGTACTGATGAGACCACCGGAAGTGGCTTGTTAATATCAATAACGAAGAGAGTAACAACAGACACCAACGAGGTCATCATCATCATCCCTAGTGGCATCTCCAGCTCCAGCAGCAACGAACAAAGAGACGGAGACGACGGCAATAGAATAATAGAAGCAGCAGTAGCAGGCGAAGGAGAAGAAGCGAAACGGGAACAAATACAGAAGCAGAAGCATGAGGATTGCTGCGAGTGTTCCAGTGATTCTCCAGGAGCAGGATTAATAGTAAACCCGAGACAAAGGAGGACGAGAGACTCTGCCGAACCGTCATCACCACCGGAGAAAGTAGTAGTAGTAACAACGGGAGAAGCAGCAGCAGCAGTACCGCTAGCGAAACTCGACGAGTGTGCGCAGCAGCAGGAGGAGAATCGTAATATTATTAAACGGTCACCGTCGTTAGTATTAACAGGAGGAGAGGAGGAGGAACGAGATGATGATGATGATGATGAAGAAGACGTCGTGAGGAACGAGAACGAGAACTCCAACTCCACTCCAGTAGTAGCAGCTCTTCTACTACTAACAGATGATGGTGATGGTGGTGACGACTTGAATGACTTTGCAAGTGGAGGTGAGGGAGGAAACGGAGAAGAAAATGAATGTGGAACAGAAACAGTAGAAAGAGAAACGTGTTGTTGTTGTTCTGATAACAATAATTCAAGTGCCGTTAATAATAATAGTAATAATAATAACCGTGATAATAATCAAGCACCACCAGATAATGACTCATCATCAGCATCAGATTTCTCGGGTTGGAGGTACTGGGCTGTGAGGTCTTGGTGGGGGAGTGAAGAGGTTAACGACAACCACAACAACGACAAAATACAACAGCAACCAGACCACCGTTATTGTGAACTCGTCGATAATAATATCATTGTTATGGGTAACCAGAACGCGACGACGGCTGGTGGAGGTGCTCAGGTGGTGAAGAATCAGGACGATAACAACTTACAGCAACAGCAACAGCAACAGACCACCTCAAACAATAAGAACAAGGGGAAGAAAGGAGGTAAAGAGGGGAACAAGGAGAATCAACAACATCACCATGGGAGCAGACTGTCGCTGGCGAGGTTATCGTTTGGAGGAGGTGGGAAGAATAAAGGGAAAAAGTATCAAGTCAAGGCGGCGGGGGAGGTGGAGGCGACAGTGGAGGGGGAACAGGCGAAATGTGGAGGTGAGTCAGAGTGAGGGGGTGGAGGAAGGAGGAGGATGAGGAAAAAACATGGTTGGTATAGAAACGGTGTGTATGTGTGCGTGCAAGAGTGCAAAGTGATTTTCTCACGTTTTGAACGATGATAAATCTTGTATTTTGTAAATACATATGACGACTTGGTAGCGTTTTTCTAGATTTTTTATTTTTTTTTTTAAATCGTCTTTTCTTCTTCTTCTTCTTCCTCCTCCTCTGAATTTAATCTAATGTAAAAAATTCTATTTTTTATCTCCATTATAAGAGAACAATGGCAGCACAGGTGTGTAAATAAGCACCCAAAAAAATTTACCAATGAAATTTATATTTACCTACTACAATAATTATTGTCTGTTTATGAATGGTTGCCGTAACGTGATTTTTTGTTTTACTACTACTACAAGTTTTTTGACCAGGTCAAGTTGCTATGCATTTTAATGTTTGAAAAAGAACTCTTTTTTTATTTTAGTATTTACTTATTTTCACATTTTACTTTAAGGCATTTTCCCTTAATGAGATTTTTGAGATTCTGGAAATTTTATTAGCTCTGGCTAAACTAGTTTTTGAAGATAAAATCATGACACCGCCGCCGCACCATTAAGTACAGAAACAACGGAACGAACACGTTCAGCAGAGCGTTTCATTATTTTTGTACACATGTAAAAATACGTTCTACTCTCTGGTGGGGAAAAAAATCAAAAGCCTCTCTCTCTCTCCCGTTAACATATATGAAAACTCCCTTATACGTTAATAATGTCGTGATATAACAATTGAAGAAGCTTATCATATTACGTATTTGTTTTAAAGCGACAAAGAGGCGAACTTTTTTTTGAGACTTTTGGGGTTAAAAATGTTTTTTTTTTTTACTCTTTAACTCACTCTCTCAAAAAAAATAATCCGCCTCAGCCAATACTTTAAACTTTAAAGTGTTTTTTTTTAAATTGTGAAAACTGATAATATTTTTATTATCAAATAATATCACGCTCTCTCTCTCTGATGTTTGTGTTGCTAGCAAACTTTGCGCTGGTTTATATTAATACGTAGCAAATAGAAAGAAAAAAATAAGAGTTTTTTTTATATCATTAAATGAAATAGAGAGATGATGATGATGATGATGAGCTTCTTGCTCTTGTCGTTGTTGTTGTTGTTGCTGTAGGAAACAGGTGGTTGACTTGACGACGACGAGTACGGCTACTATGACGATATGA
>VYYJ01005448.1:0-11104 GCA_021029165.1 Cyphoderus albinus
TTGCACGCACTGAACAAAAAATTACATTTACGTTTCATTATCATTTCATTTACAACGTATTTAATCGTATAATTTTGAAACTAAATGTATCAATCTGCTACAGTTTTATTATTCAAGACGTTGTCACATGCAATTTAGCATTACCACATTTATATTTCTGCATTAAATTATAGAATTAAGAGAAGGGTAAAAATTTATATGTGAATATTTTATTAACACGGGTGCATTGTTACTTTTTGTCCACGTTTGCTGCGGACAAATTAAATGAAGCTACTGCTGGCTTTTTCGCCTTGCCCTGCAACAATTTGTAATGAGGCGTGAGGGAAGGACGTGACGTCCGACGTGATGAAAGCTTGTATGAAATTTACGCTGCGCTTTTGCTTATCTGCAAAATAAATCCTGGAGGAGCCACGGCATGTAACACTGAACTGCACGTTGATGTGTGTGGTCTTCCACTCATTAGTGGCCTTACCTCAGCCAAATCACAAGGAACGTGCTGCGCTGCAGTATAAAAAGATATGCGTATTTAGTACAGGTGTAACGAAATGGTTTCAATTTGCCTGCGAGAAAGTTTTACTAGATGACTTTTGTATATCTAATTAATGCAAGATGATTATTTTGTAAGCAATAACCACAATACTATGGTGTAGTTGTTACATCGTCTCCACTTCCGCATGAATTTCTGTTTAAATCTGGGTGCTTCTAATTATTCATTAAGACGTTACTGAAAAGTGTATATCCGATACATTAAATTATTTCTAACAATTGAGATGTTGAAAGGCGAGCTGAGGTTTTTGGACACGGATGGCTGCAGTATTGCAGAGTTATAACTTAGAGTGCCGATTGTGTCAAACATGTACAAGAGCATGTATCTAACGCTTTAATGCCGGCGAAATATGCCTTAATGATACTTGTGTCGTGCAAATGCGACAAAATCAGAGACTTTTCAACGCGAAATAATTAATTATTTTGTCATTTTCATCCTCAATCTTGGAATATTACCCTTCCCCAACAACTCGCACATTGAGCTGTAAGAAAAGTGTCTTCATTACATCAGGATAATTCAGTTCCTCAATTGGGCATGGTAATTTAACTTAAAAATATATTTTCTTGAAAAAACGTTTTAATGTAAGATTATTTACAAATGAATCTTCATTATAAAAAAATTAGTTATTATTTTCTCGCCTTAAACTAACGAGATTCATTTAATTTTCATTCACCTCGTCAGTCAGCAGTTTGAGCTGATTAAGTTAATCTCTATGCCGCCGGAATGGGTCCAACCTTTATAATTTTCATTTGTTTCGCCTTTCACCTACCAAACAAAAGAAAGGCAAGCTCTGTCAGTACACGCAACAATAATGCAAGTCGGATTCTTTCATACCAGTGTAGGAAATCATAAATTCCGTCTTTCAATTTCACAGCAAGTGACCTCTTAACCTACTGTGTGTATTATCGTGAAATAGCAATATAAACATGTTTCATCCATTCTCATTTGCATTGTTTGGTTTTCCTTTGCGAAAAGTAAAGTGTTTGTTCAGATATGAGCTCAAATTTTAAGTAAGAAGAGTCCAATAAAATCATTAAAAATGATTAGAAACGTTTATCGCATGTTGTTCGCAGCATATTGAGCGACTTTCTGCTTACAAACAGGGATGATGAAGACGATGAAATGAAGGCAATCACTTTGCTTATTCGATGAAATTATAGAATGTGAAGAATACAAAGATATTATCATGAACAATCACCTAAAGTACATAATCACTACCGCACTGCTCTGATCAAGGTCATTATAGTTAATTTAATAGACCCTACTTTGCTTGGTTCCGGTTATATAACTTTCCTGGGATATGATGATGTGCTCAACTAAACCGCGATTTTACTTTGTTTTATTTAGTCGTCCAGAGAAGACACATTAGATTGATTATAGAAAATTGTATAACTAGTTACAACAAGACACGATACGCAAACAGCCGGCCGAGCCACTATTCAGTAATAAACCGACATTACAACAAAGCAGTCAAAATATAATAAAAAATCCAACTCACCGCTGCTACTGCTACGTATTGCAGTTAACTAGATATAAGTTTACACATTCCACTAAAAGTAACTATGATTCAGTCAGCCAAAAATTAATCAATGACCAGCTCTCTGCATAAAATAATATGAAATGATGTAAATTGTGAGGTTCTATTTAGAAACCATAAAAATAAACTTGACCTTGATACAGATACAATGAGTGGGTTAATGTGACAGTTAAAAAGTAAAAGGAAAAGTAAAAGCGTGTAGTTGACGAAGCCCTACTTCAACGTTTATTGATGTATCATTGCGCTTTTTAAATTCATAGCCACAGCACAGCGCATTTTGAATTGTATTTTGCATTCCATTTTATTATTTACATCTTTCAACTAATCATGATGAACTTGGCATGAAGTGATGAAAGCTGGTTTACAGGTTTACACTTTGCTTTGGATTATCAACAAAGTAAATTTTGTCATTGAGTAGAGTCGCGCCATACAAACACGTCGAACTGCATTATTGGTATGTGTATAAAGATATAATGAATTATTCGAAATTCTGATATTGAGGTACGCCCTAGACTGGCTTGAGCTGTAATTGCAATTTATTTCAAACTGAATTAATTATCCTTGATAAGAAGTAGTTATTGTCGTAGACAAACTGGCAATCTAATTAAAATAACAACAAATCAAATGCACAGAAGAAATTCAGCGATCTATTTAATAGTTCCTACCGAACCTGAAATAATGATATTAGTATCGTCCAAATCATACAAAAATAAAACATCAATTTGTCAAAGCTAATATAAGTAATAAAAAGTTACTCAACCATTTTTTGATACTATAATACAAATATTCACAACTATTTTGGGCCGCAACAGGAATATATACAAAAAATTGTCCAGGAAGTTATACGTAATGCCGCAATTGTATATGGTGATTCAACTTAAAAATATTTGTGTCAAAGACTGCTTTAATTCTGTTTACAAATACATGTTTATTATGAAAAAATATTTATTATGCTTTTCTCACTTTGATACAAAATACAAAGAGATTCAAACGCTGCCTTCATTTCGGTTTCATTCATCTAGTCAGTAAGGATGTTTATGCTGATGTACAATATCATTGCTGATTGCGGGCATGGGTCAAGCCTCTATAATTTTCATTTGTTTTACCTTCAACCTTCGCAATAGAAGAAAGGCAAGCTGTGCCAGTATAATCACCAATGCAAGTCTAATCGCTTCAAATACTAAGACTTCTAATATAACCTCAGCTGCAGCTTTAACCTAAATCACTCGCCTTCTTCATTCTTGTAGTTTCATTTTCAACGAACGCATTGAGACACTTTCCTGCTTACAAAAAAAATTACGGTGAAATGGAAACGACCACTTTGCTTTTACTCGATGAGCTTTTTAAATGTGAGGAGAAGAAAATAAACTCAACCACAATCTTCCAATCATGTCGCTCAAGACATAATAGTAATCGAATGTGGCAGAAAACCATCAGTTAAATTACATAATCACAACTGTGTTGTTAAAATAAGCATCAATTATGGTTAATTTAAGTCAATTTGCAGACAGCTTTGTACGTTACATAACATGTACTTGGTGGATTGGTGCCTTTTCCCATGGATAACGCAATGTAGCCCAAATTGCTCAAAATTTTCCCTTCTTTGGTTTGATTGCGTGACGTCTCTGTTCTATAATGAGGATGATGATATGACCAAGGGCAGTTTTCGATAACTAATATTAATGTTTCTCACAAAGAAATAAAGCGACGGTGGACAACACAAAGTTAAATAATTCTCTGATTAATTAAAAATGAAGGGACTTTATTTATTAAAATTGGCGAATGAAACTCTCTTTAATTAATTACAACTGAAAACTGAACAATTAATTACTCTCTCTCAACGCGCTTCGACTTTACTTCTCTCTGCCACTGACACACTCTGAATCCTCTCTCTTCACTTCAATTCACTCTCTCTCTCTCTCTCTCTCTCAATAATGAATTACGAATTACGTATTTCTTCATCACGAATCTCTTTCTTTGTCTTTTTGTCTTTAGTCAGAAATTACGAATTTATGACGTTTTCTTTCTTCTTTTAAATACTTCACTTTACTCGTATTTGCATACGAACTCTCTCTCTCTTTTGTGCTTGTTCCTTTACGGACTCAGAGGCACTTCTTCACTTCATCGTCGTATTTACATACGACGCTCTCTCTTATGCATGACCCTTCAAGGGTTCAGAGGCCTTTCTCTCTCTCTTTCACACATGGGCAGGATAGCCTCAGAGGTGTATCTTTTAGTGATTAATAAATCACCACTTCAATTTCCCACATTAACATTGGGGCAACTTTAGAACTTTAACTTCTTCATTGAGTGTGTCAGGGTATTACTTTCTTCTTAGGTACATTTACAATTCATTTGGAACAAGACTAGCTTTAAAGAACCAAGAACCAGAGATTTTGGAGGCGGAAAGAAATCTGATGAATTACAAAATCCTGGAATGCAGCAGTTTATTATTTTATGCAGAGCCAAAATAATTTTGTATGCGTGAACAAATTCACAGAGTCTTTGAATCATTCATCTCGTTCTAAATCATCTCACAGCGTCGTCCCAATAATCTCATTGATGAACAGGTTCAGCTTTATTCCGGTTCGTTTGAGTCCGTCTTTTAAATAAGGATTCTATTGTAAAATAAAATACATAATATTCGTCAATGTCATTGACATGGACAGGAACGAATTGAATTTTTCTATTTTTTATTTCAACTCAAACGCCTAAAACACTATGAATGACGTGTATTGAGTGTCGAGTCAGTGAATGAATACAATTCATGCTACTAGTACAAAAATTCATATTTATTACCTGGAGGTTAATCAATACGATATCATTATTTCAATAACCACTAAAACCGGAAAACGTCTTTGCAAACAATGCAAAAACCTGAATTCTCCAATGGAAATTAAACGCCAGTAAACATTCTAAAGAAACTGTCACTTTTGAACTCCTGGCTAAGTTTTTCAGAACGTTTTGGCAACTTGGCTTTTAAATTTGTGTTATTCGTCTTTGGAAAACTTGAAATTAGCAGCTGTGAAACAATAAATTCTATTTGGAGTGGGAGCTTGAAAAATATTTTAAATCAACTCTCAAACATATCTGGCTCTGGCTCTACATTTAAAACTCTTTGGGCAGCCATCAGACAGCAAAAAATTTACGAACACACAAAATCAAAAATCTGCTTGTTCCGTAATTACAGAGGGAGAGGAACACTCGGAGAGGAACAGAGTGCTAATCACAAATAATAACTCTCCACTTTGCATCATTTCAACGTTTAAACTGAGTTTGTGGCTGCTTTGTTGCAAATATATTTAAACCAGATGTATTAGTCCGCCTTAAGATTCATGCATAAAATGCAGATTTCAATAAAACGAAATTAAACATTTTTTCACTTGTGCATTCAGGACAGACACATAAAGTGAAGTTAAATCAAAGTTCGGCGGACATACATTGATGAACTTTAACTTAATGAAACTGTTTTTTTATCTAACCATAAAAATTCGATGTGACATTTCAAATTCAACAGAGTCTCTAGGCGGTAATGGTGGTGGTAAGCAGAGTGCGAGTGATGTGATGTCCAGTGACAATTGAGAGCTTTTATAAATTGATCCATGGGTAAATTGAGGCGTCTCCTTTTATATCTGCCTGTGAGATTTTGCATGTGCTACTTATTTACGGTCACCGACAAATTCCAATCTACAATGTACATTTTCATTGTAAAGTTGTTTTGTTTACCTGTCATCATGATCAAGTAGCATTACGCTTACCGTGTGG
Source organism: Cyphoderus albinus (assembly GCA_021029165.1). NCBI lineage: Eukaryota > Metazoa > Arthropoda > Collembola > Entomobryomorpha > Paronellidae > Cyphoderus > Cyphoderus albinus. The sequence continues at coordinate 5,850 of VYYJ01005448.1, forward strand.
TTTTGTTCCAACTTTTTGCTACCGACCGCTACTCTTTCCGAGATTCACTTGGTGTAACAAACAACACAAGCTGAAGTTAAGTGATCAGTGATGGTTAGTTTTTTCTTCGCTGTCGAATTTTGTTTTTATTTGCCACTTGATTTATTTGTGCTTGTTATGTCCTATGATCTAAATCTTCACAACTCCAAAACTCAACTAGTTATTTAATATGTCTCTGAAGAAGGAGCGAGTCTAATTCTTATCGTCTCACTCACTCATACCTTTGGACTCATGCATGAAATATCGAATTGATTGATTGATACTGTTTACTGCTTATTGTTGCAATTTAGGTTTACACATCTTTCTGTGTCAGAATCACAGTGGCATACAAATATTTATCAATATAAACATAAGTACAAGACTTTTGTCGGCTTGTTTAAAAGATATTGCCACTTTTTCAAAAATTATTATTTTAATAATTTTTCATTTTATATTTTATTATTATTCATTATATTTTATCTACTAAAACGAGATACATTAAATTGATTATTGAAAATTGTGCAAGATGTTATAAGTAAGCAGATAATGCTAAATACCAATACAACGCCGCAGTTAAAATTAGCGAGAAATTAACCGGCTAAGCTCGCCAATGCCAATCGATAACAAGAAACGGTTCATTCTTCAACTTCAACATTCAGATATGCATGAATTAAACGTCATTCAGAAGCAACTGATACTAATGATTCGAAATAAATATAATAGATACAATGACTACATTTGTCGTGTGGTTGCTAGTAGAATTGAGGGTTTAATGATGAAATGAGGAAAAGTTACAATTTGTTTCCTTTTCATGCTACATCTGCAGATTTATTTCTTGTCACAGTAGTCATCTTACCAGGTAAGAATGTGAGATTTAATTTACAGTTTTATTCATGACAACCTTCTTTACTATTTTTATATTGGGTAAATCGGCGCTACTGCCTCCCCAGCAAAGTTACAAAAAAGCCTAAACTCACACAATTCAAGTCTCATCGCCTCAACATAATCATAAATTCGATCTTCCAAATTCATTGCAAGTGACCTCTTAACCTCCAATGTTTATTATCGTATAATAAATGTCAGCTCTGTGATCATTGAATATTTCTTTTTGATGAAACAAATACTACCTCAATGAAATTTGAAAAAAAACTAGCTGAAGAAATGAAAATCAAACAATTTTCCATAACGCATCCACATGCCATGATGAATCTGATGCGATAAAAAATCTTACAGCACAACTATTGCGTCTGAACCTCTCGTACTCGTATTAAGTTCTATTTTTTAACAAAACAACAACAAAAAAGATGCGTGTGTTTACTACCTATTGTTACAACTTATTCTTTTTCAACTGTGATAACGTGTAACACAGTTGCGTGTAATATTTAATTCGGTTCCTAATAAACAAATAATAATAATAATAAACTTATGTTAGGTTTACACATTTTTAAAGTGTAAGATACAAAGCCGCCTGGGAATTATTTTGTGCGTATGTATGTGTAAACATTTGAGTTTTCCTGCTTGTTTCCAAAAATCTTGCCACGTCTGCAAAAAAATATTAACATTCGAATCTTGTAATGGCTTGCCTTGGTGCTTTCTTGTTGCCTTATGATCATAATCAAAAAGCAAAAACAAACAATGACTGGCTCAAAAGACAGTGGTTGGAAGCTGCCACTACATCATTGCTGCTACAAGTTGATTGTGTTTTCTTTCCTTCAACTATTCAAAACATACACATTTTCTTGTTTGTTTCTTTTCATTTTTTCAGCTACGTCAAAATATGCGTATAATACGACATTTCTTAACAATTTAATGTGTACAATGTGAAACATTCTGTCGTTTTGACATGATCGTGAAAATTGTTTACTTCACTTTGCTTCATTACCGCGTAACGTAGATTCTTTAACAAAATTTACTCCGGGCAAAGGATGGATCTTTACTACCATAGAATGAGATGAGATCCGTGATAGTTAGCTGTTACCATTGGGAGATCAGTCGTTTATTCTGTACTGCAATAATGGCGAACAATAAAGATGAACTATGAACTATGATGATGAGAGAATATGTTTCGTGACTACAAGATTTTCATTCATTATAATACGTGAAATGAAGAAATTAAAATTTGTTTGCTACTCATTATTTTCGGGAGTTGCTTCTTTTTATTGAACGTAGATGTGAATTTTAAATTTTTGGTCACATTTTGTATTTTGTTATTTTCGGTGGTCTGTTGAAGACGATAAAAAGAACTACATCCAGCATCAATGTCAATGGGTACTTAAATTTCATTTTAGGTGAATTTTTGCTAAACAAGGCTCGTCAAAGCTCATTCGTTTCAGTGTTATTTAAGTCTAGAGTTCATTCGGAAATATTTAATCAAATTTAAAAATTGGACAGGTAATTTCTTTCATTACGTATATAATAAATTAGGGCTATCCCCATGCTGCATGAGATAGTGATAGGATTAGTATGTAAAATACTGACATTTCTTTTCACGCAAAGATAAAAAATTATTCTGAGTGAAATATTTCGTTCGTGGTTTTTGAATGGGTTTCGAACTTACAATGATAACGATTATATTAATGAAGGCTTTAAAATAGTATCTTCTTTAACAACATTTGCATTTTATTATTATTTTATTCACAACAGGAAAATAGTTGTATGATCTTAGAAATAAATGTATAAATCTTATCCTTTATTAACACGGGTGCATTATTACTCCTTGTCCACGTTTATTACGGATGAATTAAATGAAACTACTGCTGGCTTGGCCTTGTCCTGCAACAATTTATAATGGGCCGTGAAGGAAGGAAGTTACGTCTGGTCTGATAAAAGCTGGTTTCAAGTTTACGCTGTGCTTTTGCCTAACCCCACAATAAATTCTGGACGAACCGCGGCATGTAAGCACATGTAACACCGACTGAACTGAACGGAGATATGTATGCGTGTAGTCTTTCATTCAGTAGTAGCCTTACCTAATGTAAGTCAACTCACATGAAACCCCCAACGATGCAATATGATGGAACGTGTGTTTAGTGCAGGTGTAACGAAATTATTAAATAATGATATCAGTTACCATGAATCATTTGCTAATCGTAAGTAAGAATTTAGATGTTGAAATGCGAGCTGAGGTATTCTGGAGCGTAATTGCAACAATTGTCGCATTCAAATTCAATTAACTGGCCATTATTCACATTGTTGTGGATTTTCTCATTTAGCTGATATACGCAAACTCGCTTTGCCAATTTTACTCATTTCAACCAAATTAATTGCAAGGGGATATCTTTTATATTGAATGGGCCCAAACCTGCTTTAATGATAGTAGTATCGTACAAATCTAACAAGATTCTTCAATGCTAGATAATTAATTTAGTTTGTCAATATATTTTTTATAGTATTATTTTGGACATACAGACAGAATCCATGCGCATGCACTAGGTTGCAAGAAGATGATCTTACTAATTAATTAGCTCGAATACGTGTTTATGATAGCAGTATCGTGAAAATGAAACAAATTAAAAAAAAGATATTTCAACGGTAAATAATTAATTAATTTGTCAATATGTAGTTTTTGCTAAAAAACAGTATAACCCTTCAACCAACTACTCCCACTTTTAGACTAGATAATGTATATAATTCACAAATAATTATTAATGAGGAATTCTGAAGTTTGAATTAGCTGAACTACAGCTGTAATTGGACTTAATTGCTCTTTCACATTCATATTAAAACAAAAATTCAATTAATTGTCCATAATAACCGTTATTGTAAATTTTCTCCTTTAAAGAATGTCTGTTGTGTGTAAATACACAAACTATATACCAATGTACTTTCAAGATCAATAACACACACAAATTTTTCTAAAACCTTTAGAATTATATTTGGTTATTGTGTCTTAAACCAATTTATTCCAACAATTTCATCTTTGAAGCTAATTACCACCGCATTTGTATGAAAGATAGCAGTGGCGTGCAAATCTTAAAAATCAAAACGAGATTTTGCACATTTTTGTAACTTTGGTGTCTATCATGGTAAAATGCCAATTTTAAACAATATAAACAAATGTTTGATCTCTCGGCATTTGCACATTTAGTTATTGTTTTTCTTTCTAAAAAATAAAATGTTTATTCACATTCAGACATGAGCTCAGATTTTGAGTAAGAATAGTCAAATCAAATCATGTTTGGATGGGATCCTTGATCACCATACCTTCAGCTGCATTATAAATTATCCGCGTTTTTCATTTTTATTAACGCCTTGTTCTGAGCCATTCTCTGTTTACAAATAAAATTCAACACGGATGACGACTGTGGTCATCCAGTTTTAGCATTACCTCAATCAACACAGAATAAACCTGTGGGGCTGTAATGTAATGAAATGTGTATGTTTAATGCAGGGGAAAGCGTAACATTTAATTAATGGCAAAACAATTATTTTGTAAGCATTATCCACGAAACTGTAGCATGGTTCCGCATTGAGATCACATCCGCTCATTCATGAATTTCTCTTTAAATCCAAATGTAAAGTTATCTGATGTGAGAATGAATGAAAAGTAAATAATAATTACTAACAATATATATAAAATACAATGAATCATTATCTAAAAATTGAGATGTTAAAGTACGACCTAGACTTGCAGGAACTGTAATTGCAACGTCTTTCACATTCTTATTATTACAACATAAATTCATTTAATTGTCACGGTTTAGAAATAGCTATTGTAGACTAACGGTCAATTACTTATACTAAAAACACACGAACAGGGAATCTCAATATCTGAGGAATATGTAAACACATAACCGGCATTAATGATTGTTGTGACGTTCAAATTAAAAAATATGTTTTTCAACGTTAGTAATAAAAACGTCAATTTATTGCTACTATAATACAAATCTTCACAAAACTATTTTCAGCCGTAATATTAGAGTGTAATCAAATCATCATTCTGGAAGTTATACGACCGCAATTGGAGGTGGTTATTTAACATTAAAAATATTTGTAGACAAAAGTGTTTTAAGTCAATTCACAAATACAAGTCATTATGATAAAAACTTCATTATGCTTTTCTCACCTTGATATAGATGAGATTTAAAACCTGCCTTCATTTCATTTTCATTCATCAAGTCAGTAAATTTTCAGTAAAATAGAGTGAAGTGCCGATTTGGATTTGATTTAGTCAGTCTGTTCACTATATCTGTCAAGCCTCTATTTTTTCATTTGTTTCACCTTCAACCTTCCCAATA
>VYYJ01005449.1:0-11096 GCA_021029165.1 Cyphoderus albinus
CTTTTATAGTTCTAGGTTTTTTTATACGCCATCCTTTTACTGAGGTCTGATGGGGATCGATCCATGTCTGCGACGTTAACATTTAAATTGTGTCACTAGGTTTGTCAAAATTAGGGTTCTGTTAACGATGTTCAAATTATTACCTATGTTATTTACCTCATCGAGAAAGGTTACCTTCATGGCCTCTTCTCCTTTTTCCTCATTACGGCGAAGAACCGTTAAAAAGTGGCCACGTTTTGCGACGATATCTTGACGTTGTAGTAAAGCGATTCGTTTGTCCAGACGCCCGTAGTAAAACCCCATTCCTCTTAAGACTTTTGCGAAGGTCCTTTTAGAACATGAAAACCCTTCGTTTAGGTTAACTGTATGCCTGGTACATTCTCGTTCGTTGTCTGCAACTTCTTGTTCCTCGGCATTTTCCATCTCGATATCTCTTTGTGGGTGAGGAGTACACAGTGGGAGAAACCTTGAGGGTGCAGCAGCAGCTCTGGAGGTGGTGTATGAAACACAATTGTCGCGTTTATAATTCATAAATTTTTCGTAAATTTCGTCCAAAATTGGAGCGCTGTTGTCTTTGTAAAACTGTGCAATGATTGCTCTAACAGTATCTCTATCAAATGAGTCAATTTGTTCTTGTCTCCAAAATCGTCTGTGTCGTTTTCTTGATGGTGTCTTTATGTCACAGGTTCTTTCATTTTTCTTAAATCCAAAAAGTGTTGTGCGGGAGACACCCAACATTCTGCTTGCTACTACAGCGGGGGCATCAACATCGTCTTTCAAAAATTTGGTTGGGTTTCTTGCTTTTGTTTCTAAATAATGGAGTAAATTCAGTGCCATCTTTTGGGCCGTTGACTGAAATGCAACTCCTTGAAAGTTAAAAGGTGGTACGTAGTCGGGTTTACAGTCGTTATCGCTCAGTGGCGATTGTTGAAGGAACTGATACTGTGTCCACTTCTGATTTTCATAATCGCATCTAGAATATGAAGTAGCCTCTCTGTCTCCCATTGTAAGTAGATGGTCCGATAAATTAAAATCGTTGTCTTCCAGTAACTCCCTCATCAATTGTTCAGCATGATTCGTTGACGTTTTTCCATAAATTAAAAAATCCTTCACCCTTCCAATAATTACTTCCTTCACAGTTTCCGTAAGAGGCTGAGGTACATATTTTCTTATACCGTTTTCGGTCATGAAACCCATGAACAGTCTGTCGTTAAGTCCTTCTTTTTGTTCTTTATGAGTAAATTTTAACAGCAAAACTGCGTATGGAGTCTCTGACTCAATAGGTATAACATTATACGCATCCGGAAAAGATGTGTATTGGACAGGCTGATTAACAAGCAGATATCCCTCTTGGTGTACTAGTACATCGTTAAAAATCATTTGCACGAACGGTGTATTTTTTGTTCCTATAACGTGCAGGTAACTTGGTTCGTTGGTTGCTTCATTTGTAACTGTGGAAAAACTCTCAGCTTTTAGGTTTGCAAAAAGCTTAGGCTGAGGCTCTTCGTCCAATTTTATAATCGCAATTGAATAACCTACTAACTTCTTACTCTTAGGGGGAATTGCTCCTGGAGGACAATGACGTTTCAACTCAATAAATTGATTTCTTGGTGATTGAGAGTCGTCTCCTAAGTATAGTTCATTTAGAACTATTTTGCAGCTTTTTACATGACTTTTAGTATTCAAATGCCAAGAACGGCGGTGTGATGAACCAGGCGTATCGTTAGCTGTCTCCACCGAGTTGTGGTAGAGGACAAGTGCAACCACAAGGACTAAAAATAATAAAATTTAATTTAGCCTTTAAAATATGAATTGGTAAAAGAAAATTGAAAAACTTACGGATGGCCGGTCGCATAGTTTATATCCTTGATTGACACAGCTACAGGTTTATATACGTTGCTGATGTTTTGATCTTGTATGTTACAATAGCATTGAAAAATGTACTTTAAATATTTTCTTAAATTTGCGTTGCAGATTTTTGATCTCACGGAAAACTATTCAAAGTAGACATACATCATGGCAGTCAAAAATGTAGAATGCTTGCACTATGCGAAGTTGTGAATATCATTGACGGACAAACCGTTGATAATCATGGCATATTTTATACATGAAGTAATTGAAATTGTAAACTGTTTCAGCTTTTATTTGCACAAAACAAAAGTCATGAAGCAAATTGAATTAATCATTAAAATATCATGGTTAAAATGTAGTGTTAGTCAATCCAGTAGATTTGTCTTATGCAAATAAAAGATAATTTTATTTTGTATTTGAGTTGGCGATAAATTACAGAGCAAAGATTATTTGCATGTGTTATTTTATGTGTTTATTGGCAATCTCTACTCAAGCATTTATTATTATATTGATTGTGATGGGTTACAAAAACCAACAATTATTATTATGTAATTTGCATGTACGTGTATCAAAATATCTCTAGTCAATGGCTTTACAGTGTATCTTATTTAAAGCATTTGAATGTAACATAATATGACTATGTTTGTTCATCAACTAGATTTATCTTATGTAAATAAAGGATAATTTTATCTCGCTTGTTGAGTTGGCGATGAGTTACGAAGACTAAAGATTATTATTATGTTATTTTGTGTTTGGTGGCATTCGCTACACGGGCAAATAATGATTTTTAGCCTCGGTCGGACCGGATATAATGGGGGGCAAATGACAAAATGTGAATTTAAATGCTACACATCAAGGTGGCAGGCATTTAATTAACACAACAAATCAATTCTAAGATTTTTAAAGTTTGGGTTTATTTTTTAACATCTCAAAATCAATTTTCTTTTTACGACTTTTGTTCTTTTTTGAGATAAACAAACCATAATTTTACTACAGCTGTGTTTGTGCAAATTATAAAGTATTTTACAATTTTCTCGAAAACGAAACAATATTTTAAAATACGGTCGACGGATTCGTGATCTCCGTCAAATGCCGATCACTTTTCTGTTTCACATGAATCTTTGTCAAAAGTCATTTGCCCCCCCTTTGAACGAGTCCAACTTTAACTTTGGCGTGTTCTAGGGAAATGAGTTCAAGCTTAAAGGGGACCCAATAATAAATATGACTACAATGCAGCAATGTCTTCCTGAATCTGAAAACTGCGAAAGGCGAAAGCTACTTTTTGATTGTTTATACATGGTTAAAACATAGAGCTTTGTATAGAGAACTAAGAATTAATTCGACGTTCGTATTGTTGCAAGACGCTGCCAATATTGACATTGACGCCAACCACCATTCGCATCATCGCATCCGTCATACTCATATAATATATACATTACGTTTACGTATAAAAATGAAAGTGAAGTAGCCGGCGATGAGAATTGGTGCACGCAGTGAGCAGAGTAACCCAATGTTCCAACCGCGAAAAATGGACCCACGGCTTTAGTTTGGATCTTGGAAATCTTATCCACAGAAAAACAAATTATTAACTTGTTATTGTTTCATTTAACTATGTGGATAGGGTTAACCAAATATGATGCAGTAGTGTGAACCGTGAGCGAGATCAATAAGGTCACAGGAAAGTGATAAACAATTGATTTGTGGGTTTCGTTTGGTGAATTGTGTCAACATGAACCTCTCGGTGCTAACTGGTCAGATTCGGAGAGTTTCAATTTTGTTGTCCAAGGTGCAAACGGAGATGACAAATGTGAGGCAATGCAAAGCTCCATTAGCATCATCATTGTTTAGTGTAACCCCGTCTTCAGGGAGTAAAAGATGGAAGGGGGATGACATAAGAGATCTGATGAAGTCAATGCCTTTGAAGGACATGGGTACCCAAGGAGAAAAACAGCTGGACGTCGACTTAATTAATGTTAGGTGAGAGATAACCGTAATTTTATTGCCCTTTTATTAATTGTACTACAAATACAGAGGATTGACTGAACCAATAACTAATAACTATATTTTCATGCTTCATTATTACTGCAGCAAGCAAAATGTGTACCCTGACGCAGATACAGCGAATCGGGTTTTTGACGGTGTTAAATTTTCGGACCTACCGATTGCCCATATCAAAGCGTCGAAGAATAATACAATAATTCAATTCACCGATAAGCGCGGAGCTCATTTAGCCTACCGTTCTTGCGGAATGGATGGATTTAAGAATACCAGAAAAGGAACAAATATCGCAGCTCAGACCACTGCTATTGCGATAAGCAATGTAAGAAAAAGCCAATTTTCTACATCATCGATGACCAAGATTTTCTTTTTACTTTGTATCACTATTCAATTAGTGTGCAATTTTTTAATTTTTTAGATTGCGAAGGAGAGAGGGATTTCAAATGTCCGCGTTTTAATCCAAGGTTTGGGACCTGGACGCATGAGTGCAGTGAAAGGTTTACAAATGGCCGGTATCAAAGTTGTGTCCGTTTCTGATGCCACTCCAGTGTCGTTCAATCCGCCTCGCCCAAGAAAGGCTAGAAGACTGTAAAGTTTGGCGAGATGTGAAACTGTCGGGTGACGTTAGGGCGATAATTAGGTTTTATAATTGTATGAGTATGAGTAATGAGTATCGAATCGCACAATAAAGAAATGTGTAAAAGTGAGGTTTTAATTTTGAATGTAAATTCATTTGTTTTACTTTCGTTTAATTCAATTTTCTCAAGTCCTCCTACATAAAACTGATCGAACATAGGAAATTGTACAAAAAGTATAATTTGTTTCTTCTTTACCTCTGCATACCATAATGAACCAAAAATATATATTGACTACGACAAAATCTACGCCTATATTTGATGGGAACGGCACAGTATTTAATTCAGTACATTGCAAACTAAATTCGTATTTTCTTATATAATATCTCCTATTAGTACAGTTTATACTTTTTTATCACAGTTTTTCAAAATAATGTTCAAGTTAAACAGAACATTTAATAATAATAGCTATTTTCGAATTCAATTAAATCTATATTTACACTACATCACCGTTTGGGTCGGTCACCTTACCTATGCAAAGAACATTAGGTAAACAAACTACGTGGATCTAGTGGAAAGTTTTGAAACGCTATTTTTGCTGTGATTATTGTGACTAATTGTATTGTTATTGTTTTGAATGGAAGCAGCATTAGGTCGAACTTCTAGTCTTATCTCGGTTGGATGCACGGAGGTCGTGTCCAATGCATAAAACACATTTGCATTTAACGGAAACTTGAGTTCTTTGTGTGGTAAAATTTGCACCAAATTGAAGCTTTTAGAATCCTCCTCTTCCATTCCCAACTTTTCCAACGCGGTCGCTATAACCTTTGGCGTGTGATCAGAATTTCCTATCATAATTGACTTGTACAGAACATCGCCTTTGGACGGCGAGGATACCTTCACTACAATCGACTCTGGATTTACTGAAAGTAATCCACTTCCGTTACCAGTTGAGTTACTCGATGTCGGTGAATACATTATTGAACTCTCATTTGAACTTGGTATTGACCCCTGAAATAAAACAAAAATAGAATTTGAATTTATTGTTTAAATTACAATCGTGAAAGAGAGCTAAACTTTTACTAATAGGTTCGTAAAGATCTTACCTTCCGCTGCAAACCTTCAGTGGTTTCAGAGGAAGAGTTCGAGGTAAACGAGTCATTCTTCCGATGACCTTTGACTGGAGTTCGCTCCGGCTGAATTGCTAAAGAAAGTTCATAAGCAACCTTGTCATCTAAAATGACTAGGGAATTGAACCACGCTGTAAAATATGGATCTTCTTCCAGTCGATAACCCTTTGCAGATCCTTGCAAAAGTTTTAGCTGTATAAACATAAATATATTTAATATAATGTCATCCAGTATAAAACACAGTCTTGTTTCTTATTTAAAAACATACCTGTGCGAGTATTTCAAATTCTTTACGTCGTTTCTCAAAATTGATAAGACTTCCTTGAACACGGTCTGGAATGGCTGAGTCAATAAAGGTAAGATCCGTGAGGAACGTTCCGAGGTATGGAATTGTTCCATTTGGCGTATCATTTTCAACGGCAGCTGCCAATCTACTGGCTGCAGCGGGTCCCCTGAGCACTCGTGTAAAAAATCTCTTATCTTTCGGACTTTTTGACTGTGTAGGAAACTTTGCTGTGCCCTCCATTTCTAAAAGGGTTCTTTGTGCCATGCGGTTATTTTCTTCTGAAAAAATTTGTGACAGTTGAGTGTAAATTGCAATTCTATCTTTTGATATAAGACTCCAGATCTTCGACAGGCGGAAAATTGGATTTGATTCTAGACCAGAAATAATGGCTTTAAGAGAAGAGAAATTTTTGAGCTGTCTCAGTTCCTGCAAATATTATTGAGAAATAAAAACCGGAATTAATTTCTTTCTTGTAGAATTTTCTTTCTGCCTGGATGAATAAAATGATAAATGCAATTATTTTAAACTTACTTGTGCAATACGAATCCATTTGTCCAAATATTTTGCTCGCATCTGAATGGTAGCGGTCTGATCAAGCAAAATGGTGGCCACAACTCGACCTGACAAGGCATTGAACTGTTCCACTGTTGCTTGGACAGTCGGGCATCCGCACCTTCGTTTCCACAATCCTCCAAGGCACTCCCAAACTCTGAGACTCAGGAACAGTTCCTGGAAATTTAAACACAATTATACGACATTGATTATCAAAAATCTATAACTTGCGTCTCTCCTTAATTTAAATAAAATATTTCAGCGATTGAAAAGTACCTTATCGAAATAGGTTAACTGCCGGGCAAAGTGAGATTCCGGTATAGATTGCAAACAATAGGTCTTTATCTGCAAAGGAAGTGCGGTCCGAAGTGAGTGAACGGATGCTGCCTTCTTCATCTTTTTCCTCGTTCTCAATTTGTATTGCACTTTGAGACTCAGAGATTTTAGATTCTCCTCATGTGTGAATGGTAAAACGGTTTTGTGGAGGCACTCGTATCCTTCCGTGCCGTACTCGAAATCTTCTGGAAATGTGTCCAACCACACATGTAAAGCGTCCAGCATGGCTCTTTAAAATTAATAAATGCCTTTAAAATAATGAATCTATTGAAATCTTAATCGAATGCTAAAATCAAAACTTACTTTCTGACCATATCCGTCGTCGCCCGTTTGTATATTGTGACAATTTCATTGATAACCTGAGGTGCCGTTGCAAAAGTTCGATATGTTGCTAGAAACACACTGAGATGTGTTGCCTAAATGAAAGAAAAATCAGATTTAGTTTCCTGAGAACTCAAGTGAAGTCATTTAACATAATATTTAATATGTGCTACATTTAATCTCACCTGAACATCAGTATCGTCGTTTGCTACAGCCTCCACAACTCTCTCCAATGTTCCAGCCCGCAAGACCTTAATCCTTACAGTTTCCCACATGAGATGAGCAATCTCACCCTCCGTCTCGTCCACTCCATTCTGAACAACAGAAACACTCCCATTTGACTTTTCTCCACTCCCACTCGATGCCGCTCCACTTGCATGGCCTATGTTGTGATGACCTCCAGCCTGGACAATCTGGACGATTGCGGAAGGTCTTTGGTAACGGACCTTCTTCAAGAACACGCCCCACACTGCATTCTTCTCCCTCTCTTCTCCCCAAAACCGGCAGTTATCCTGTGGAACCAAAATTAAATGTTACAGCCACTAACAAGATTAATTTATACGCTGACACAAAGAAAAAGAACGTGTGCAACATTAATATTAATTTAATATTTTATTTTTATATTATCAGACCAGTCTCAACTTAAGTTCTACCTTTTTCATTAAAATAGGAGGAGGTTTTCCCCGTTTCGGAGAGTCTTTTGTTCTACCTCTACTGAGTCGCCTAAGCAAAGGGAAGCATTTGGCAGCGCTACTGACACAACAGTCTTGTTGATGATAATGAATTTCCAGTGAGTCAGAAGTGTTTTTAACTGAGCTTTTTTCTTCTTCACTGTGACTATAGAACAACTTGGCATTGTGAGAATTCTTTTCTGAGACGCTTCCAGCAGAAGCAGCCTTCTTGTCGTGTGCATCTGAATCTGCGTGCCCATCACATTTTTTAAGCTCTTTCGATTCCTCTGTAGCCAAAATAACGCCATTGCCGCTACCGCTGACATCATTACCTTTACTCTGACGAGCAGCGTCATTATCGTTATCACTATTCTTTACTCTACTTTCTTCAGCTTTTGTTTGAAGATATATGATTTGCTGCTGAGCCAGAGACACTAACATAATAATATCAATATGGACCACCTGAACGTTTCGTCACGAATCAAAATGTAGCTTATTAACTGTATACTGAAACCTTCACATTGGCAAAGAAAAACAACTTGTTGACACAGCCATTTCACACTTTGGGTAAATAAAAACGCAGTAAGTGGAAATAGGATAGTTATTATCTGCTTGTCGTTTTTATTTTTAATGTTTATTTGATGACCCAAGTTGAGACAGAGTAACGACGGTTTCTTCTGCCTTTGTTCTTTTGAAACACGCAAATAAGTTATGAAACTGTCGTTCGCTGGAACTTGTTCTACTTTACTACTTGCAGTAAAGTGATTTGACTTATTGGTTGATCAAGCGAAAGAAAGATCTGTGAATTCTTTAGTCGTTCAGTGACTTCTTGACAGTTTGACACTCCTCACGTTTCCACTTTTTCTCCGTTAATTAGTGCAATTAATTTTGAAGAAACAAAATATACTTTTTTGTACTTTTATCCATCAAACTGTTTCGAAGCACAGAAATAATCGGTGAAATACATAAAATGACGCAGAGCGAAAAATAGAGAGCCAGAAAAATATTCCGGTGTCTTTCACAGAGCTCTATCAACTCGACTGGAGACTTTTTGCCATACAATCCAGAGACCCAAATCCAACATCTTTTTTGAGGAAGCAAGAAAGCTTTTCAACAACTTCTGTCTTTGTCTCACTGGTGGCCGTTCGCCTTCGCTTTTTCTCCTGAATAAATCTTTTCCATTCAATAAATGCACTTTTTTGACTGTGTGAACACAAAGAGAAGGCGAAGTAGAAACCAAGACCGACTGTCATTCAGTTCTCGGATCTGATAGGTAATAACTTCTAGAAGTAAAATGTAGAGGAAGGAAGAACCTAAATAAACCAAGTTGAAGTTACCCTTCGCATTTTGGGTACGAACACAAAATTACTTGATAATAACTCAATTTCATTCTAATGAATGGTTTCTGTCGTCATTCAAAACTAAAACACAGCAAAACAAAGCGCATCCTCTTCCTCGAGTCTAAAATATCAGCCTTCGTAATTATGTAAAATGATTATAGAACATACTAGTAGGCATACAAACGAATGATTATTCATTTACACTGCTTTACATGTTCAGCATGTTTTAAAAGTTAACATAGTTATTAAATTTCATTTCGTCTTTCATGTTGCTTTATAACTGTCTATCTACATGGGTGATTAAATTTCATTGTCGGCTTTAGCTTGAACTGTTTGTCTAAAACCCCAACGACAACTTACACTGGAATATTTATTGAATGGCTGGCACAATCTAGTGTACACAAAGTAAATGTGACATTACTATGATTATGAATACAACAGTTAGATCCAATTTCTCTTTCAAACACAGTCACAATTACCCACGCTTCTATCAAGTGCCTCCTCCAATCCAGACCAGACTCCACTAGACCACTGAATGGAGAAAGAAAGGGGAAGAGAAGTTCACGCGTGGGATGCTAAATTAAATGTTAGCGTTTAGCAGAAGATATCAGATCTTTAGATATGACGCTATACGGCCTGGCCTAAGTAGGTAAATTGAGTTGGTTGAGTTTATTCAAGGAAAATTGTTTGAAAGGGGTTTCAATTTCAATTGAGACTCTACAAAACCACAGACAGAAACAGACCTGTGTAAAAGGAGAAATATTACGAACCACTGATGTTTTATATGCGTCAGAGTCACAGGAGGCAACTAAAGCTATAATTCCATGATTCTCGTCTTACATGCCTTAACTAAACTAACAATAAGACGCAATTATTATTATCGTTATTATTATTATTATTAACATTCTAAGCATCAGTTCAGAGTACAGAGATTGCATAAATGTACATTTCCTAAATATCTATGTGTGATACAGAATATGAGCTCTTTTAAAACGACTTTACAAAGTGTTTAAATACATGCATGTCTCTGCAGTCTTTTACAAACGAAACTAATCGATTTGACTTTCCAACTTTTCGGTACTGTTATGTACATATTGACAACTGATGATGGTGTGTTGAACTGATGGAAATCGATACCAGAAATTCAGATTATTTAGCCAAAGCTCTAAACAGAATTTGCATGCCTGGTGCCATATTATTCTACCTTCTCTTCATCTTCTCTTCTGCTTGGACTGAAAGCTATCTTAAATACCTATTCAAACTCACTTTAAAGTTAGTCAAGTACACTTTCGCATTCCATTTTTTGAGCCCGTCTCTTTCCTGTAATTGATATAATTGATACAGTTTCCACGAGTCAAAATACATGGAAGAGCTCAAGGGGTATCATAATAATAGAAATATAGAACGAAATAAGCTGCATTGAAAAATGTTGGCTGTACACGCGAATTAACTGAACGAGATGATTATTATCATTACTCTGATTTAGACTTGACTGTGCTTCATGTTTCGTAATGCAAAATACAAATACCCACGTAATAAAATAATTGACGAGCGGCTATAAATCCAAAGTGGATAAACAGCTCATCATTCGCATCTTGTTCTCCAGCAGACTGAAATGTTCTTTACTTTGCACAATAATATCTGATTGCAAAAGTCAACAGTCAGTCAATAAGTTTGCTGAATTGCAACTGAGGTCAAAATTTACTAGCCATGGCCGTGGAACATGAATCTAAGCCTATACTATTTTCATATAAATAAGAGAGAGAAAAGCAATTTCCTATCACTGCATTTTAGTAAAACCTATTTAGTACTACATCAGTTGAATAACTCACAGATATTGTGTCAATTTTATATGGACACATCATGACTACTGAGTAAGTAGCTTTTTAAGTTTTATCTACTCATGAAAGTAATCTTATTAGTGTCAATTAAAGGAGAGCTTTCCTAACATCTGCATGAAGGGGAAATAAAACTTGAACTATGTTACTGTATGTAATGTTCGATGTAATCCTTTTAGAGAACTACAGTAATAAGTA
>VYYJ01005450.1:0-11095 GCA_021029165.1 Cyphoderus albinus
TAAATTATTTTTCCACATTGAAGTAATTATTTACCATCGCCAATGGCTTAGAAGCCTGAAGCTTAAACTCAGACAGTGGCAGATGACAAGAAGACAAGTTAAAATACGGTGTCAGTCACCTTCGACATTTCACACAATTTTCTTAGCCTCAGACGTTTTAATTTACTGAGTTTCAAAAATATCGGATCCTTAACGTCCTCCCCGACAAAGGCGACGTTTCCAAGTTGCGGGATATTTTCCAAGGTCACGGACTCCAAAAGTGGCAATCCCTCCCACAGTTGCAACAACGCCCTGTTTTTACCGGGCCATCCTACCATGGTTAGGTTTGTAATGTTTGGACACGACGACACAATATATTTTACCCTGGGAATGGGAGGTGAATAATTCTGTTCAAAACCAGAATCCAGTTAATAGGTCAATGCTAGATACTCTGACAGTTCGAATTGATGTCGCTTTGCATAAGAAGAAAAGTATGTGCAATCACTATACTCTTTATCAACTAATTCAATCGCGGCTTTGAGTGAAAGATAGTCATCGGCTAAATATTTCATTTTCTTGCAGACTCGTCGAAGTCGCAGGAGGTCGTTGTGGTAAAGAAGGGGCAGAATTTCATTCGCGATCTGTACATAGCATTTATGTTTGAAAAAAGCAGATCTCTAGAAAAATGTTTTAAAAGTTTCTTATTTTTATTTAGTTACGGTTTCCGGCATAAGGTCAAGCAACTGCGTTTCCTTAGTGCTGGATGTGGTCCCTGTTTGTTCCTCCATAGTCTTGGATATTATACTTATTCTTCTGCTGTAGTAAAGATGTAAATAAAACAGAACAACAATGATAATCACTTGAATTAGGCCAATAAATGCAGCACTTCTAGAAAATCAAAGGCTTAATTTCTATTATATAAATGTCGATCAATGTTTTAAAACAAATTATTACTAAAATAAGGGGAAACATCAACCGACACCATGCAAATAATACTAGTAAAAAGAAAACAAAAATTCCGAACACAACAGGTTGTCCACTTGTTGTGCTTCCTCTCCATATATTTTCTTTGAGCAAAAACAACAAGCGTTTGTTAAGGGATCATAACAGTGTAGCATTGCATGGCTTGGGTTGAGCCTTGATAATCCAGTTATGCATGTACAAATATTATAAAAGCAACAATGGGGAAATTCAGAGAATTTTTCTACATAGACGTGCCAGACAATTTTTTTTACTTTATTCAGGTAGTTGTATGTAAAACCTTTTTTCAAGGTTAATCTTTTAGCATGTAGTCAGAGTAATGTCACTATGCGAGTGAATGGCCTAACAATAAGATTGAAGACAAAGAATCCCTTAATGAACATAATTATTGTACAATGACATGCGGAAACTTGATTTTTCTTCTGAAACTTTATTTCTTCTTCATAGCCATGCATTAGGTTCACGTACTTTGGGACAAACCCTTCAAAATTGACACAGTTAAAAAATTGTTTTACTTTTTCTGAAACAATGAATACAGAAATTAATCCGAAAAACCATGACTCGGTCGCAAATCATCCAATGATCATTGTCGGATCAGTAAACATGATTCATGGTCAAATAATAAGCACGAATTTAATTTTATTGAAAGAAAAATTGCTTAGGGTATCTGTGAGTTGCTACAACAATGTAATTAATCTTATGCAAATTATAATTTGTAAATATTATACAAAGTTATTTTATATTACATTTATAAAATAAAATCAAACATTTAAATACATCACCTGCGGCCGTGTATATAATTATTTACATAAATTGCATTGCATAAAATACATACAAAATTATTATACAAATGTGGTTGGACTTTATTTTTCTTAATTATTTAATTTTATTAATAGTGTAAAAATTGTTTATTAGTTAAGTTGGTAAAATATGAGTATCAAAATTCTCACACTTTATGACGACATCGGATACCTCAACTTGTGGTGGCGCTTCCCCAATTTGCGCCAGCGGGTCGATTTCCATTTCGTCTTTAGATCCACTTTTATCGTCAATTTCGTGTTTGTACTCTAGCTTACAAACAACTTGAGGCGATGATGATGATGATGATGTATCTTGAGAATTATGGCCGGTTCCTTTGGTACTATTGGTACTGCTATTTCTACTACTATTTTTGTGATTTTCATTCGGTCCGTCCGTATTGTGATGTCGTTGAATATGACGCCTCCGATCCAAAGCTTTCTTAAACATTTCTGAACACTGTGAACATTTGGTTCTAATGTCGTAGTTGTATTGAGGAGCTGCTTCATCTTCCTCTCTACTACCATCTCCTATCTCTGTGTCGTCAGCGTCCTCAATCTGAATGAGTTCTAGATGCTCCTGGCGTTGATGAACCCTGCAGTAACGTCTAATCGAAAACAACCTCTCGCAGAATCCACATTTAAATGACAATTTTCCCGTGTGGGTTACCTCATGATCCAGGGGCCGCACGAGGTATTTTTGTGTGGGGGTGACACATTAAAGTGGGGCGATTTTCGAGATTCCAAGTATAAGAATATATACTAATTACTTATTCATATAAAATAATAATTACAATATTACTATTAATTAAGTACATATATTTACAAATTCCAATTGATTATTTGCGTACTATTATACTAATTTAAATGAGATGTGGGAAATCAAAATGTGATATATAGCTTTTAAATATACGATATGCGTTCATTGGATTCCGCGATAAAACTTTCTACCGTAGCTTGGTAGCAACAAATACATAATAAATGGTCACTTGATCTTCGGAGAGAAGGATCGATTGTAAGTACAAATGTAAATGGTATATTTTAATGGTCACACTGACGGGTTTTCTATGACTTCTAGAACGGAAATGCAAAACTCAAAGAACGTTTCTAAAAACTTATTAAAACCAAAGTCCAGCGTCCGTTTTGCTCGTCCGTTTTTAGTAAAGTAAGAGTACCTAACCTAACCAAACGCCACATGTAGATGCACTTTTTAATAAACAGAATGAAATCTAAACACAAAATATGTCAAAACAGCATTTTCAGAACTTTTAGCATTTTTTACTTATACATTTCTATCCGTTTGAAAAAGGTGTCTCCACGAAGTTTCATGATCATGAAACGCGTTTCTCGAGAAACGCGGGAAAGAGAGTTAAGTTAGTTTTTATAGTACAAATTTTCAATTTGAGGCAGTCAACAAATGGCACTTATAAATATTTCAGTTTCAGAGGTAAAAAATTAGGGTCAGACACATGAATAGCGGGGATAAATTACATAATATGTATTTTTACATTATTGTAAATACATGTTTGTTAGAATGGCGAAAGTTGACAAATATAACGTTATGAACTCTAGCGGTCCCAATTCATTAAGATATCATATTGGCATATTTTGTAATGGTTGTGTCCATTTTTGCCGCAAACTAAATTCTGGCTAAACAAATTAACTCCCCGCGTTGTCACAAACCATTCAGTTATTACAGATTCGTCCTGTGTTATTTAATTGGGTCAGCTTGTCATTCCCAGGCTTTGCCATAATGCATAATGTGATACATTGAAGTAGCTAAATGTCAATTGCCACTGATATGCAACCTTGAACAAAAATGTCCCCGTGACCAATCCGACGCTTATATGGCTTGCCCTGCTCTGTACAAACGTAGATCGTTTCCTTTATCCTTCTCCAGATATGGTAAAAAGTTTCATCAGGAACTCAGTGACCACATACTGTATTTATCACGAGTATTTTACATGTTATTTATCTTCGTCGCATTTAATTACTTACAGGTAACACATTAGTAGATTGTTAACAATGCAGATATACGTTAATCTTGAATTTAAAAAATGAAATAAGGCCAGTTATTTGATTAAAAGTAGGAAAATGATTGTAACAATCCTTAAGTTTACTCGGTAAAAATCTACCTCACGACTTGAGATTTCATCATAAATAGATACCTAACCAGAATAGACTAATGCATTTAAATAATTTACTCATAATGCATAAGCATGAAGCAAAATCACATGAAAGAAGATTCAGTGTCACATCACAATGTTGATGTGATGATCACTTCCAAAAAGTAGATAATGTACAAAGGAATTTGGAAATTCGATAATTATTGCTTTTCTCCCAAAATTTAGGGGGTGATTTTGATACGTTTTCACCCCCTTCAAAAATTCTGGGGGTGACTTTTCACCCCTGTCACACCCACTCGTGCGGCCCCTGTCATGATCTAATAGTGTCTGTCTTCTGAAAAATTTCCAGTCGCAGAAGTTGCACGCCCATTTTTTCTCTCCGGTGTGACTCCTTACATGTCGTCGGTGGCTTTTACCAGAGAGAAAACCTTTATTACAGATGTGGCATTTAAACGGCTTTTTCTCATCAGATGCAATTTTTTTCGGATTGTGCACAGATTTCTCATGTCTTCGACATTGCTTTTTTTGCTTAAACGACTGGCCACAAATTTTGCAGTTGAAGGGCGTTTCTCCTGTGTGAGTTCGAATGTGGTCGACTCTAGCGCGATGTTTGGTAAATCTTGCGTCACAGTAAGTGCACTTGAAGGGCTTCACAGCGAGGTGAACCCTTACATGACGACGGAGATTTGAGCGTTGCGAAAACATCTTTCCACAGAATCCGCAACTGTGACCATGAGGAACTTTGCTTTTCTTGGAAGGATCGCTAACCCTTATTTTATTGCCAGCTCCGGTGTTCGAGATTAAAATTGGTCCCTGCTTTTGAGAGTGTGCTCCAGGGAGCCGCTCTGATTCAATTATAGGGTAAATTCGGCCTTTTCTTTTTTTTACTGTAAAGGTATCCGAAATAAAATTTACACGCATAAAATAAAACTACGGAAAAACATCATGTGAAGAAAAAAATTATTTAAGTTACATAAATTTACCTCGGTTCACAAAACACTTTTTAAAATGACGCAGCCCGGTTTCATCAGTGAGTTTCTTTTTTGCATCATTTTGGATATTTTCAGTTTTCAAATTAGAACAAGCCACAATTGCGGCTGCAATCTCCTTGCAATAGTGGTCCAATCTCAGTTTTATTTGAATCCATTGATCATAAAACCGACAGAAATGACGCACGTTTAAAAAACAACTTTCACAACAATCAAGATTCAAATTCTCAACTGCTACAGCGTCGACGCTCAGGTTTTTTAAAGCAAAGTTTTTAATCAATGTTTTCTCCGGTTCAATTGGAAAAGATGTGGACACAGGAATGCTTAGATATCTACTTGACACTTTCAAGAATTGTTTACAAACCGATAACCTTTCAAGTTTGGCTGAATCTGAAGAAGTCAAAATAGATTTGTCACAAATAAAACAGTCCCAGTTTTGCTGTCTTAAAGTATCCATCACGAATTCGAGCAAGGCAAAATAAATATGTAATTGTAACAAGTAGAAAACCAGTTGCTTAGAATTTATTAAATGCTAATATTGCTTAAAGAAAGAATTGAATCCTTAAATCTGCCAATTAACTGACTCAATTGAGAATGAAAGAAACAAAAACAGGTGACTGCTTAGGTTCTATGTAAAGTGCAAACAAGCACAAGCACATATATAATGCCTAGCCTTTTCATTCCTTTGCTGTGCTGCTTCTAGAATAAAACGGATGCTTGGCATCATGAAAAAGTAATTCCTTCCCCATAATCAAAGCATAGTCATCCGATAAAAGAAATAAGTGCACAACTAACCCCAAATTTAATCAACTGAAACAAAGTTTTTATTATTCATAGAAACGTTATGAACACATGTATTGTAAATAAAAAATATTTTGGTACACCTTTAATTTTACATGGCTATACTTTACTTGAAGAAATGAAGTATTTTATGTGTCAATTTCAAAGAAGTGAACTTGATTTGGGCTAAAGAAAGAAAGCTCCAGAAATAAGATTTCAAATGATATGGAACCAATCTCTGTACTGGATTGAAGCTGATGTAACGAAAAATTATCTTTCACTTATTCCCAAACCAATTTTCTCAGCTGCCAATTAAATCGCGCTTTAGAGAATAATTACTTTTATCTAAATGCTTAAATATTGTGGGTTGCCTTCTTCTGTCAAGTGAATATACGATATAATCATCCTGTGAGACAAAGTGAAAGAATTGTTTAGATAACATATTATAGTTGTTTAATTAAAATCCGATTAACATCAGGGATATAAACTGAAACTTTCGAGAAAATAACTGCAAAGAATATAGTGTGGGTCAGACTGTAATAATCCTACTATGGATTCAACAGCGTTGTGTAGTGTATTCCATATTGCACTTTCACCCGGCCTTAAAATATATACATTACATACATTCGAGAAAGTAAAAGCTGGGTATAAAGTTTAAGAGTAGGCGGTATACCCAAAATTATAAATACTCATCATGCCATACTCTCATTAAATGCAGCCTTACTTTTAAAATTAATAAATTTCTTACAGTATTGGACTTTTTAAAATTATTACTAACTCAACCTGATTGTTTACATTACACTGCTAACATTTACTTTTTTAACTTTTTCGGCCACAAGGCACTCATTTCCGACTCACTGAAGACCATCAGACCGGACCAGAAGGACGCTGGGCTGAGATCGACAGAAGTACATACATAAACCGTAATTGATTGGACCGCGATTTATGAAACTGGCAAAGCCAAAGCGTCTATGTCTACATCAACACCGTCAAACATTAAAAGCAAAACAGACCAAACCAACTTCAATAGAACTCAAGTCAGCAATGCCAACTAGACCAGGAGACCTTTGGTTCCCACTGGCCACAGTCTGATGCGTTTTATGGGCATTTAGGCGAAAGCAGGAAAAATGTTCCGACGTCTACCAAAACATCAGATATATCTAGTTGAATGCAAAACTGGTTTTCACTGGACACAAATATGATATAAATATAAAAGTTTATGTTGAGAATTGTTGGCACAAGTTGCAATCATAAAGTTGGTAACTTGTATTTAACTGACCTGCCTTAATTATGTCCGTCTGAACAATTTTAAATGAGTTTTCATGTTTATTACATCGCTCTGTTTCCACTGCAGAACCAACAGGGTTGATCCATGCAAAAGTCTAAAGGCCAATTTATTAGACTCTGGTTATTTAATAAGTATAAAGACTCGTATGAATTTCTAGGTGAAATTACTATTAGCTGTGTCTGTACAAACTTAGCAATAAAAGTTATATGTGGGAGTGCATTAGTTCTTTAGTCCTCATTTCAATGAACTTTGAAACAAAAATACATATCAAACTTTATGAATATACTCAAGGAAGCGTAGATTCTACGATGACGCAAATCCACTTAATAAACTCATTAAATACTTTATTTGTTCTGTAGTAAAGTTTTGTGAGTGTCGACTCGAGCATTCAAATGTTGGAAACCACTTCAACGTTCAAATTACTTGCAGTTTGGGTAAACATGTTAGCCCATAAACTATTGAGGAACAGAGTTTGCAACACAGCTATGAATTTAGTTTTATATGAATACATGTATTAGCTGTAGTAATTCAATGTCGACTTTCTAAAACATATCTAATAAACGAAATTTCATATCATATTCTCATTTCATTCAAATTATATTTATTTTCTCAATACATTCTAGCAAAAAAATGTGGCAGCAAAAATAGCAACTTGCAAAAAATTTCAAAAATATTCTGGCGGTAATTTTATTGTTTCCAGACAAAATACTGATTACATTATTATGGTAATTTTTGACAACAGCCTTGACAGAAAGAGCAGACGTTGCGCAGCAGATGTTCATTTATATGTCGCCTAAATATCTGCTACAAAAGTCAAATATGAAATAATTCAATATAAACTATATTACAATCTACTAGTAGTATAGTACAGTAGTTTTTCTTCCAATTTGTAAATGAAACGACAAACTCAAGGTTATATGCTAATACAATTTCACGTCGTCAACATTCCACATTCTACAAATTATTTCAATATTGTAAAAAAATATTCAGCAGTTCAGACATCAAAATAGAAACTTAATCAAAATGCAGAATGGAAAATAAAATAAAGAATACTTACAAAAATTGTGATTTATCCTATTGTCTGGAAGCAGATTTATTAGGAAAATTAAGGGAAAATAAATTAGTTGTTCGACGAGAAGTTGAAATTACATTCATTACTTTATTTAGTAAGTCAGCGTGTTTACTCCTACACATCTGTTTCATCAGCAGCATCACAATCTTCAGAAACTTTCTCTTCCATCTCACTATTCCCATTTGGCAGATCCCCAGATTCACTTTCACATCCAGTCTTGCACAGAAATACAAACGCAAAAGAGTACACCTCGTTGAGATTCTCGTTCAGATAGAGAAAGAAAATCGGAATGAGGACGTTGTTTACATGCGTAACGGTTAAAATTGTAATCCAGCCGGGTAACCTGGAAGCATCAACGCCAAGTCGACTTAGAACGCGGTACACTGACATTATAATTCCGGATGGAAGCCAGGTTAGTACAAACGAGAGTGAGTAGAAATAGACAAATCTAAGTCGCCTGACAGCTCCACGAACTCCTTTCCTGGGAATTCTCTGTTTTAGAAATTCAAACTAGTACACGTTAGAAATTAAGATTCATTCTGCATATTTGTAATTCAAAGAATTTCCTTACCTTCAAAATATATAAAAATCGAACTTTTGATCGGATTCTATACAATTCTGCAAAATATTTAATGATATTGAAGCTCACGTAAAATATTTCGTTTTTTCTATTATAATTGCCAATTATTAATGCTAACAATATCGTCCGATTTCCTTACCAAAGCAGATATAAACTGACACTAGCAAGTGGACCAAGATGAACCTCATAACCTCCAACGCAATCGTTGCCGCGACCGATCCCATAAAATTTATCTGCTTGCACTTTCCCATTCCAGTCAAAGGATTTACAACAAACTCAACCGTAAAGAAATTGGGAAATCCTTCCATAGCAGCAATTATCCAAATGAGAGAAATTGCTCTCCAAATTAGCAAATTGGTAGATGAATTTTGAAATGTTGACACAATTACGTAAATAATTCCAACTATTGTTAACGTATAAGCGGCGACGATTGTGCTTCTGCAGAAGGAAAATAGGTAGCAAGTAACGGGTCCCTCGAGCTTTATCAAACCTGTCCTGTCGACAACCAAAATGGTGATAAAGAATGACAGAGAAAGCCCCATCGCGCACATTTGGATGAATAAAATGTTGAGTTGGCGGCTACAAAAAGTATTTAAATAATTTCAGGAGAAAAAGTAAAGTGACACATTCATTTATTGCGTTTGGTGTATAAAAAGGGATTTCTTTGTACCTTAGTTTTCTCCGTGGTGATTCAATCGTGATGCACAAAACTCGTAGGTTGGTAATAACGCTGGTGAAAGCCACACACAAAAATATCATAACTTCCCATCTTACACTGCTGTTAATGGCTTTAATATTTCCACTGGTGTCCAGTGTTATATTTAAGCCTTCCCCAACACCGGTGTCACTTTCATTGACTACCTCAATCTCACTGTTAGCATCAAACAGCTTTAATGTACCCATTATGGATAGTTCTGTGTTTAACGACACGACATTTCCGTAGACCTAGACACAAGCGAAATTCTTTGAATTTCTAACATATGAAGCAACACTTGGAAGCAACAGCGGCGTAGAAAACCCGAGCAGCGAGCAAATGAGGAGGCGAATCCAAAGCGGAGCTCCGCCAGCTTCCAACTGAATCTTCTTTGCAACAAGTTCAACCGTTTTATGTGTGTGTTATAGGCACGTGTGCAAAGGCTGAAATTTGGAGAAAGTCAAGGTCTGCCTTAACAGGAGAACTGGCACGAACAAACAAAAACTTTGATGCGTGCTGTGTGTGGGGTGTAACTTTGAAATGAAAAGATGCGAATACGAAGGATTGCTCTTTACCTCTTCAAATAAAACTTTTGCATTCAATGTAACATGCCGTAAGAAAGCAATTAGTTCCCGCACGTTTTCGGCCACTAAAGCAGCATGGATAAAAGAATTTTGACCTAGCGTTTATTAACCTTGGATGGATGACTAACCGCAAATAAAACTGTACAGCAAGTGGGTTATTAGAATTATACCACGCAGGTTTTTATCACGAATTTGTTGGGCGAAAGTGGTATTTAATAATTTCGGAGTACACTAATGCCACTAGGGTTGCCGTGGGTCTCGTATCTGAACTGGCGGTGACCCTCGTTAACACTACTAAACAATTTATGGTAACATTCATATGTTGAAACAAATAGTAATACAAAGATTATCTGTATTGTAAATAATATTAGCTACATAAATTTATCTACGCAAAAAGGTCAACATTTTTGCTTTTGTGGGATTTTCCGTTCCTCAACAATATTTTTCAATATTGTTTTAGTGCAAATATTAAAACACTTTGTAGCCTGTCTTCAATAAGAATTAAATTCGAAAGAGTCTATTGTTTTGTTCTCTCATCGTGATTGGCAGTCAAACCAAAGCGCTTCTAAATTGAAAAATGTGGATTAAAAAGTTTCTAGTTGATGCGGAAGCACGCCCACTTTGATCATTAAAAGGTTAATGGTAAAGACAAAGAAACGGGTTTGCAATTTTGCATTACGTTTTAAAAGTAAAGTTTCGTTGTTCACTTCACAGTCTATTTCTATAGGGCTTTATCCAATCAGCCTTCATTAATTTCTTGTGTGCAAATTACATAAATTCTCACTTTTATAGCTCTTTCATAACAACTCCAACATCTGTCTTGATACATATTGAAAATATGAAATGTAGTAAAAACTTTATGGTCACACACCCACGAGATATTTCTGACATTTAAAGGCCGTTATAATTAACCTACGCGTTTTACTGCCCACAATGCTTTAGCAAATACTTGTACAGAAAATTAGGATTAAAAGTAATACTGAAAAAAATTAGAGTAAAAACTTTTATTTTATAAAAAATACTATGAACATGGAAGCAGTGGAACATGGGTGCAACGTGGAAGTTGATCTGAATTCGACTAACTTTGTTTTACAAGCGGCGTAGCTAATTTATACGAACCTGAGTGAAAGTTGAATCCAACAAGTTTATACAGAAAAATATTTGGCTTTGTTGTACGAATTCTTTGATGTAAACTCAAAATGATTTCGATGTGTAAAAATTATAA
>VYYJ01005451.1:0-11089 GCA_021029165.1 Cyphoderus albinus
TCGAGAAACACGTAATACGAGTACGTTGACATTTGAATACGTTTCGTAAAACAATATCCTCAATGTCAGAATCTGGGGTGCCGACCCAGTTTACAGTGCTTTATTTAATATTAAACAGTTTAAAATAATTCTGTTGTAGAAAAATCCAAGTCGAAATTTTCCAGAAATGTTACCAAAATCTACACCTATTACTTGCACTAACAACCGGATTCTATTGTAGTTCCAGTTTTTATTAATATCTAATTTGAGTTTCTCAATTTTAAACTAAACGTCCTTGTAAACTTTTGTGTGCATGAATTTAATATGTAAATATTTATAACTTTCATAACGGTTTCCATTTTTTTTTCATTGTTTCACTAAGCGCCGTTTTAAAATAAACCAGGAAGTAGTTTTTAGCCTAACAAATTCAATATATCTGATTAATTGCATTTATTTTATGTATTCCTATGAGAAAAGTAGTAATCAAAAATAAAATTTAGAATTTTATTATTTTAAATATGAACATTGAACATCATAACTATTCGTCTGCTCATTATAACGAAGGTTGAAAGAGGTTTCGTAGTAAGTTAATATTTGACTTCATTTGTGTCCTTCCACAGACATGTTATTAAAAAAGAATTTTGTTAAAGTTTGCCGTGAAGTTAAGCCCTAAAATAAATAGGAAAATGTCTAAATTTTAAACAGCAGGCTAGTAAAATATTCTTTAAAAGACTAATACGAATTTTTATTCGACATATTGTTTAACATCTCGCAAATTGTCGGGAACTTTATAAATTTTCCTACATACGAACAAGACAGTTTAGAAATCGATTTATATTTAGTGGGTAAACCCTCTGCTGACACAAAAAGTGTGGACTGAAATACGGTAGGGCGGCCGGTGTGCCAAAAGACGAGACGGATGAACATCCTTACAAATGTATAAGCCCAGTATAACACCAATGGTTGAAGGATTAGGGATTATTGGTGGAGTTGAAGTAGTTCGAATTAAATTGGAATATTTGTGGTTAAGTTCTGCTGTTACAATCAAATTCTTATATTCTTATATTCTCTTTTAAAATGCCGTATATTTTAAACGAGTAAATGGTTATAATTTATTAGCTAATTACTATATATAATATCTATTTCCAGATAAAATGTGGTGTATCAAATATCGTGCGAATCGATGACTTCTCCTCAGTATTGTATTTTTATTGGTATGATTTAGCACTAAGTTATTCTCACGGGGAAAGAGAACTTTTGCTACCTCTTTCTATTGAATTTCTGACTTGGCTGGAGAAAGTGTAGAAATTCTGTAACCTCTGCAGCATCGCTTAAAATAAAATTGCTTTCATCTTTTGTTGAAGAGTAATTAACACCTTGTACCTTCATATTCTCGGGTTACTTTCATTTGCTCTGTAGTTAATGAGTACTTTAGCATGCAATTAGGCGTTATTGGCCACTTATGTATTGTTAATGAAGCGCTGCTAGTTACCGAATAAGGTTGCTATAATTTAAAAACAAGTTTAGGAGAAATAAATATCAGAAAAGTAGTATAGTACAAATAATTATATTAAAAGTTTGAAGGTTGTTACTGAAACGTTTTTATTTTTTATTTGGAAGGTATTCCTCGTGAACGTGAAGCAACGCGGACGCTTCAACGCCTGACGACTACACAGTATTGGTGTTTTATAAATATTATAAAAAAGCGAGCAATGCCAGTGTAAATGTAACAACGGCGTTTAGAAATTTTTTACCATTCCTTTAAAAACAGGAAAAGTAGGTAATGCACTGTAATGTACTATACTTGAATTTAATACGGCAGGTAATGCACTTTTATCTTGTACACGTAAAGCTTAATCGATCAAAATACGGACAAACCTTTTAACTCGGGAGTGCTTTAATAACAAAAAAATTCCCCAAAACATATGTCAAAGTTTACGGCAGATGCAATAAAGAATGTTACACTATAAAAGCCATTTTACCACGTATCGTATACACTTTTACTGTTAAATTTGGTTAGTTTCATAGTTTTAAATTTGTTGGCATTGGAATTTTGGAATAAATAAATAAATTCAACAAAAATATAAATCGAATGCACTTATAATGTTATGCAATTACTTTGATGGATTTAGTGAAAAATGAATTGAAAATAAAAGTTTAATTTTAGAACTTGTTGTACAGTTATTTTCTTACTCAGCTAATTCAAAATTTAGTGTATACTGACATTTCCATTAGTGTGCTATTATTTCCTGATTCAATTCCAAACTCACTAAATTGTAATGAATGTCACTTTTATTCTTCATATCCTTCAGCGTAAGCATATGCTGTTATTATACATATGTCGTTGGTGTACTTGCCAAATATCTAGAGAGCTCAGGCGATGAATAAATAAATTAATTTAGTGCGAAATCGTGTCATGTGGGTAGAAGCTCAAGCTCAGTTGTGGTAATCAACGGTTTCCTTTTCAAACGATTATAGGGTTTATCTTGTCACTGTTGAGTTTTAACTAACAGTATAAAAAAGTGTTAAATAATTAATTAGGTTGCATTTTCCTTTATACATAATATCATGAGATGCGGTGACAATGTAATTGCTACATTCCTAACTTATTTTCATTACGCAAAAAAATATTTCTACTTTGTAAAACAACCAGTTTACACATTATATCTTGCGTTTTCTTGTTTGCTTTGTAAAACAAACATTCAGCAAAAACTACAGAATTTTTTAAAGGACACTGAAGCTCCGTAAGTGTGTTTTGATCTCATCAACATTGACACGAATATTGATTGATATATAATTGATTTATGAATATTATTATAATTCTAAAGAATTTTAAATGTTATTATGCATGGATGTAACCTCAAAGAGACCATTCAGTCATAAAAATCATCAAGCAAAATAAGACTAATGCTAATTAATACCTAAAGTGGTACCTAGTGCTACATAACTTTATGTTCAGCACTAGGTACCACTAACAACTTTTGGTGACTATTTGAGAACTACATATGTCTATATTGAGTTAAATACTAGACAAAACCATCTCATTAAATATAAAATTGCGAAAGTTCAGGTGATAATAAAAACCTATTCTCGAGAAAATTAACAAATAAAATATTTAAAAAATCCTTCTGTTTGCAGTCTCGTCCGCTTGAACAAACGATGCAAACAGGGAAACTAGCGTCAATACGTTTACATCAGTCTTGGAATTTCACACAGAGAGTTGATGAACATTGCCCTGAACATGTATACGTAGGGATGACTAAACGTAGGAAAACGGACTTCGTTTAAACGTTTCGTTTAACAAACGAATTTCGTTTAAACGACTTCGTTTAAACGGAAAAATGTTTAAACGTCTCGTTTAAACGAAATAATTTTTTTCCATTGAAATTTTTATCTCTCCTCTGCAACTCTTATCTTATCTTTCTTTCCCTTATCTTTTTCCTTATCTCTTAATTTCGGCTTGCATTTTTCAATACTTATCTTTTTCCTTATCTCTTCATTTCGGCTTGCATTTTTCAATGGAGATAAAAATCGTTTAAACGTTTTCGTTCGTTTAAACGATAACGTTCGTTTATTCCGGCAAGCCTATGTATACGTGTCTAGCTTAGAGTGAGTTGCTTTCATCAACTTTCAGTTCAAACGAACCCAGAAATGAATAAGTTTTTATATACATATTAATTATTGATGCTATACCAAAAAAAAAACTTTTAGTAAGAGTTAAGAGAGAATTATTTCGTATAATTATTCGACTAGCTCTTTTAACAAAATAAAATATTTTACTCAACATTAAAAAAATTGGAAATAAGGTTTTGGTCAATCCGAAATTGTATTAAAGCCGGTTTGATAGTTGCCAATGGTAAAGCTACTAAAAGGTTTCGTAGTTGCTTTATACGTCGAATGTCGACAGAAGGAAGCTATGTCAGTAGTAAATTTTTAGATAGGTAAATACTCTGCTTTGTATAAAAATTCAGTTAGTCAATTTTATTCATTAACATAACTTTGTGTAATAACGTCATACATACGTATAAATAAACAGTATAATGCTTTTATTTTGTTTACTACAATCAAGTTACAAAGGGCAGAGATTGACGTACACATTTCCTTAATTTAATGAAAAAATTGACTGGACGTAATCCTTCATAAATATTGTTTATTATTTGGTACCTGAGACTATATGTAAAGACCAATATTTATTTAACTAAATTAAGCAGAGAGACGTCGGACGCAAAGCAACACAATCTATGTACATAGTTGGGGTTATTGGGTTTCCAATTTAGCTGTTTTTCTTAAAACTTCATTATGCTCGGGCAGGGTAAGCAAGTTCATAAGGTACTTTTTAGTATTTTGCAAATAAATTATGTAGTAGTGTATAGAAAAAAACTGCCAAAATTAATTTTGAAGCCTTTTCACAGGAAACATGGTGAATGGCGAAGCTGACTTCAAACTATAATTTGTCGAATTAGAGCTTTGCCGTTTCGTAGTTTTATCGGTACTATACTAGGAAGAATGAGCGGACTAGAATTTATTAATTAATATCATCGTTGTAAACGTCAGCAATCTGCTTAACTTCGTAGTTCATATTTCTATCACGACCTATTCACTCCCGTATTGAAGTGGATTTTGTAAGTTGTGTTATTTGCATGGTAGTGGCTTTTTCTTGATTTCCGGACCTAATTTCGCAGGGGCGACAAACATAAATACAATCCGTAAAAACTCCACACACAGGTCTCTGGGAAAATTTGATAAAGTCATCTTAGTTTATATTAGTATTCTAAAACTTATTCGTAGTAAACGGAAGTTGGAGTTAACTTTTATTCAGAGCAAATTTGAATGAAAGCCAATATATATTTATTACATAGCATTTATTCAATTACTCCAAATTTAGGAGATTTTGCTCCAAATTTGATACGCGGAAGTATTTATTAATTTTTGAAAATTTAATGAATGAAAAAGCAAGTCTTTACAAAAATATTGAATAAGAATTTAACGAACGAGCAAACCTTTTAAACGTGCCCTTGATCTCGAAAGAATAAAGCAGATACATATGCTTACTTTCCGTATCGAAAAAATAAATGTATTTAGTTTTAACTTTAAGTTAGTATCAAGACATGTCTGTAGAGGATCGCGT
Organism: Cyphoderus albinus; assembly: GCA_021029165.1. NCBI lineage: Eukaryota > Metazoa > Arthropoda > Collembola > Entomobryomorpha > Paronellidae > Cyphoderus > Cyphoderus albinus. The sequence continues at coordinate 5,108 of VYYJ01005451.1, forward strand.
TTCTCATTTGACTGTTAATTCACCTCTGAGATATAATATATAATATGTATAGTAGTATAGTATAAATAGTGTAATATATATCGTATATAATGTCTATCTTTAATGTAAAACAAGAAAGATTTTACCGAAGCTTTACGTTAATAAACTGCGCCTGGATTTAGGTTGTAGGCATTATTAATGTTTCTCAGAAAGAAAATTTTGTCTGTACAATTTCAAAATTACATGGACATTGTGACATAGTGAATGTTTAGTGGAGTTATAGCTTGGGAAATAGCCAGACATAGCTGCATAAATTATTTAAGAAAACACTCCAAGAGTTCAGTGCACTAAATCAAATTATCAAAGTATCGCTTTTTAGCCAAATTTCCTATTTGAAGCAAGTTTTCGTCTCAAGCCCGATTCAGAAGCAACAGCAATTTCAACTTTCTCTACATTTACCTAAGGCATTATTTGTCTATGAAAAAGGATTAAGTATAAGTTATGTAATTAAATGCATTCACAGCATAGAACTTGTTTCGCATAACAGTACAGACATTTTCATCCATTGCATATTTTTTTCTGAAAGTTTCAGTGTGACGGTTTTTAATTAAATTAATTTTAATAGATGAGAAAACTATTCCAAACTTTTGCTAAATATCACCCGTATTGAGAACATGTAGCATTTTACAAACCCAAATTTTAATTTCAACAAAATGTTTTTTGCTGAATAGGCTTTTACAGCCAAATTAATAATTTTGGAAAGATTGGTTTGAATTCACTTGGTACGGAACGTAGTGACAATTTATGTGCTCAAAGTTGCTATTCATGTTTCTTTTGTGGGTTATAAGTTAGCTGCGAACTCAATAGTGTAAAGGTAATAGTGCAGAAGTCATAGAGAACGAATTGTGGAACAATTGCTTCGCACATAACAATTGTTTTCAGCAAATTCGTGTTCACTTGTCACAACAAGGTGTCTAGGAAATTGGTAAATTTGCTAGCTATTTATAATACGAAATACTGAATCCATTGAACTTGAACTTGTTGACATTTTTCAGATGAAATTCAAGTATAGTATAGTACTCGTGGAATGACGCATTAGATGTACTACTGAAAACCGGAATCGGAAGCAAAAGAAAAAAGTGGAAGATACAATTTGGGACAAATATTAAATAAAGTAAAATGTAATTTGTACTTACATAAATATAAATTCGATATTGCGGAATTCTCTTTTTTTCTTTACCATGGCGGATTTCTTCTGACAAAATACCAGAACCTTCAACAACATTTCTAAGAAATATGGATAATAGAGAGTAAGCAGTTACTATGGGAGATGAAAGTTCGGGGTTAAGTTGAGTTAATTAAATCAAACCCCAATTATTCTTAGGTTGGTAGTGAATCAGTCGCTTTTCTGAACTCTGCAGGTTTATGTACATACAATGCCCAAGTATTGTATGTAATTTTATATGGTATATTATATTATATTACCTTTGAACTTTGGCTACGGCAGACTTCTATCATCGGTTTACAAGGACACGTTTCCCAGAGTGAAGAAATTTCACTACCATGTAACGTAAGAAAGTTGTTATCTCTTGTATGGAACGGTTCATCAGGTACATACAAGTTTCCGTGTCGGTTTGCCCATCCTCAGTGTGTTTTGTATCAATATCCTCTTTGGTGGTTTTTGTTAAGGCAATGGTATATGTATATGTACTACTAGATGTGATTATGCCATTAACATTCATATTCATTTTTCTATTATTTATTTTCAAAGATGAAATGCCAAACAAATTTTCTACATTACATATATCTTTAGGTGGTTTGAAATTCGGGATTATTAGGGCGAACCTTGCATGTTCTTAAAGAGTTGCGATTTTTACTTAGGCCTGACAATTCTGTTCTCAGGAACTAGCAAGAAACTTGCTTATCCGGTGAAATGTTTTGAAAAAATTTGGTATCCTCAATGACTGCATGGCGTAGTTCAATTGCAGCGTTTTAATTAACATAATGCATATATTATTAAAATTTCACGTACTGCTCTTAACGAAAAGCAACTTGGACAGAACGAATTTCAAAGTCATTCAGAAACACGCAGCCCGTGACGGGCTGCCCGTCACAGTACATAATGCAGTTTCATTAGAGTGACTATACGTATGCATACGTCAATTGTGTTATAGGTTCAATGGGTTCAGTTGTGTTCAGTGTTGTCGAAATACACAGAAAAAGCTACACAAATAGATGCCTATATTTGTCATACGCGACAAATTATCCCTTAAACTTTCTTGCTTTGCTCGGCACCTCATTAAAATGCAAATCACCAGTCTCCCAATTCATGAGTTTTCAATCTATATAATTAAGAATTAACGAATTGGTAGATTATAGTTTTATTCCGCCGAATATTAATGCAAATTATAATTCCGTACAGAACAGTCAGACTTAACGTTTCAGACTACAGTCCATATAAGATTTCAATGTATTACCTAACATACATACACACTTACAATTTTAGAAATAGCTATACAATTCAACTTACAATTTGTTAGAGGAAATGCTTAATTATCATTAACTCGCCTGCAACTTGTATATAATATGCAATATCGTAGTTCAAGGTTAAAATATCGTAAAGTCGCTAAACTGGATTTCCTTCGTTGGTTTCAACCGGTAAAATTTCACCGTTAGCAATACCTCTCCCACTAGAACACCTTCGTTTGCCAAACCAGCTGCAACTGCACCAGTCATTTTTTGACACATCTTCATTCATACACACAAAAAGCACTGGGCTTATAATCAAGTAGGTGTAGTTTATAACAAACATTGCCAAAAGGTATCCTTGAATAACGGAATAGTCCTTTCCAGTTCGACCCAGTAGAGTGTAAGCCAAAACAATAAATCCAGTGGGAAGCCACACGAGGATGAAGAGTAGAGAGTAAAAGTAAACAAAACGCAACCTACGCACTGTTCCTAGAATCCTTCTGTTTGGAATTGGCTGCAGGGTAAAAAGTGAAAATTAAAATTTACACTCGGAGCTAAATTACAGAGAATAATTCTTCTTAGGGAAATTTTCTTTTACTCACCTTTAAAATATAGAGGAATTTGATCTTACTTCGAATCTGAAACAATGCTGCGGGGAGAAATATAAACAATATTTACAGCGTAAAGTGTAAAGCAATTAATAATTTTCACGAGCTACAGTTAAAAAAATGTACACAATCTCACCAAAGCACATGTAGCCGACAGTGAAAACATGTTGTAAAAGAAAGCGTAGTAAACCATGAATTAATGTTGCCACATAAGACCCCATGAGCGGTGTCTGTTTCAAATTATCGAAAATATATTTTATACAAATTCGTCAGATTTTCAATATGTTACGGGCATTTTATATTTTGCTTTCCGGTGACCAAAACAATTCATTTCTATCTGCCTTCGTATGTATATACGTTTTTGGTTATATACGTCTTGGTTTTGACATCGTTGGAATCATGGAATCTACAGGCTTTCATATATAACAATATAGTTACATAGGTGGAAGGCTCAATTTCAATTTTTGAACAGCAGCACCGGAAGTTAAGGCTACTCGAAATTAATTTTCGATGCTTTAATTTATTTAACTTTCTCAAACGTGAGTATTATAAACATACGGAAAACAGAATGTATGTCTTATTTATATGGGAAATCTTTCAAATCAGCATAGGTGGGTAAAACGTGACATTTTAGAATTTTTGCGGTCTCATAAGATTCGAAATCTCGAACTCTCTCTCGTGGAAATCTGATTTAGGCAATCATAATTTCCGGCACTTTCAACCTCAAACTGAGCAATCTAGTTCTCGCTCTTACTTATGTTAGCGAGGAAAGCCTGCAGATTCCAACGAAGGTAGAAAATTTCATCGCCGCTAAGGACATAAGTTAACTCTTTCTGTGTAAATGCATTTACCACTTTATAGCACTAACCTGTTTACATTTTCCCATTTGTGTTAAAGGATCTTTCTCATACTTAACCATAAAAATCCCTGGAACACTCTGAATTGTGGCGACAACCCAGAAGAGAAGAATTGTCCTCTTAACCAGCAGTTCTCCAGAGGATTCGCGAAATGTTAGAATTCGCTCATAAATCACAACAATGATGTTTAATGGATGAACCGCGTACAAGGCATCTGGAGAGAAAATTAAATTAAATTCAGGCAAACATTCCTTTTCAGATTTTTAGCGAGTAATCCTTTTTTTCATACTTCTAAAAAAGGATAGCACTTTGCAACTAGTTGGTCCCGCATTCCCGATGACTCCAAGTTTTTCTACGACGTACACACCAAGGACAAATGAGAACCCAATTGCGACAGATGAAAGGTGTACTACCAACAAGTTGGCTGGCCTAAAAATTACCGTAATCAATCATCATTTAATGTAAGTGTATGAATTTCTGCATGAGTTGATAATTATAATTGGCTCATTATTTAGTGTCACTGGCAGGTGAAAAGAATAAACTACCTGAGTTTTCTGCGTGGAACATCAGTCACAATACAGATCACTCTAAGATTAATAACCACTATCGTTAACGTAATAATTACAAACAGCACAACTAGATAAATCGGCTTTCCTTCTCCATTGTAATATGTCTTATCTGGCTGGAAAATCTGTGTTGAGTTTGAGTTTAAAGTTTCCACAGGATTGCTTGTTGGATTCAGGGCAAATTGGTTCAACGCAGACATTTCAAAAAATACGTCGGGAATATTTGGCTCAACTTCGCCTATATCATTGGGTAAGTAAGTCAATGCGAGTCCGGAAAAATTTGACATCGCTGTTGGATTACTTTTAGCGATATACACACTACACTATAAATATATTCATCGTCGTACAAGTTGGGAAATAGAATTAAACGGAATTTTTTATCGATACAGTAACGGTGACTATTAAGTAATCTATGCTTTGCAAACTGATTTGTGTAGGGGTAAGTTGCACTTCTATAGACCTGCTTCCACTTTCACCGTCAAACTCGGACTGGAATTGCTTCTCTGCTTTCACCCAACTTTTCCTCTGCGAAATAGTTTACTATGAGACCTCAAGCATACATAGAAGAGAAGAGAGTTTGCTTCTCCAAGATCATAAACATGTGGTTATGTGCGTCGTCATCGTTTCCTTCCATTCCCAGTATAAAATGAAACAGACTAAATCAATACGAATCTGCGAAAGCATTTTCCTCTTGAAATGTGTTAATGGCATTGAATGTGAGAATGAATGTTAACGGAGGTCACGCAATCCTAAGCGCACACGTTGCTTATTCCCAGGAAATGTAATATAAATTTGGTTATTTTATTTTTCAAATCAATTTAAAAGGTCGGAGATTTCAGAGTATGTTTCAGGTGTGTGTTTGATTACTTTTTTGCACGCTTTAGTATGTAGTATAAACAGGTATGGTACGAAATCAATAAGTGGCAATAATTTCAATTGGAAAAACACGATTTTTGTAATGTTTGCGTATTCTCACTGACAATGTGAGATTGTCACACTTTGGCCAGACTTAGAGTTTTATTTACCTATAATTCAAAACACCGACACAATTTGAGTTAATAAAAAAATGTATATATGTAAATTAGACAAAACCCAAACTGGGGTTAATGTAAATAATCGTTGAATGCAGTGAGCTAGAATTTGCGAATGTGGTCACAAAATAAAAATTAACGTACTAAATATAAATATGATCTACAAAATATATATATAAGAATTCACTGAAATAGTTTTGAAATTGAAATTCCAGGTAGTCATAATCATAATTACACAAAATATTTAATATATATTTAGATACGAAAATTTAAGTAAACATCTGCTTATAAATATTTGTCAAGTAATAAATATCTGATGTGGGTACGTGGGTTCATAAAAGACTTTTTGAACCAAGAGAAAAACAGGAATGTAGAATACTATATAATATTACATAGTATTCTACATTCCTGGAGAAAAATAACTAAACAAGTAAGGATTAGGGTTGCCGCCGGTTCGGGTCTTTCGGGTCGG
>VYYJ01005452.1:0-11082 GCA_021029165.1 Cyphoderus albinus
TTTGGCAATGATCAAGGCAGCTAAACTTGTGACCGATGACCTATAGTGACCAGACGCGCTGTAGTTTAGCAGCCTTGGAAATGATATGCACTTGCCATGTTATCTCATATCAGTTTTCTCTTTCTGGAATTTTTGCCAATCTGTTACGTTACAGTTTCACTAACGTCATCGGAAAATCCAGCTTTTGCACGACTATTGTAGACGCTTATATTTATTCCTTGCGCACTTTGCAGCAGTATAGTTCTTCTGAGTAATCTAAATCTTGGCAAAAATGGGCTTTTGGGATTGGACGGAGCCTCAGCCTAATGAGGAGGATAAGATTTTCGATGCCTTCTGGAATGCCACAGAATCGGTTCGGCAGTACTTCCTCAGCATTGGTTGGAGCCCTGGAGAAATTCTGATACTGGTGCTGCTTATCAGTAAGATGCCAAGGATTATCAATGATATTATCATGTATCGTACCCACACAGCCCGCGACTTTTTAAAATAAATAATCCCATCAATTAGAATTACATACTCGCTTTATTTACATACGAGTTAATAATGTAAAACACCAGAGAGACACTGAAAGGCTTTTCACTACAATTCTCAATCATTTCCCTTTCAAATCCTTATCAGTTAGTTTCTCCATCAACATAGCATTATTGCACCTTACAGTTAAGGCGAAAGCCCTTATTTCTAAAGCTCCCCTTTACTACGAGGGTCGCTTCTTATCAACATGAGAAGGAATCAGGATCCACCAGGATAAACTGATAAGAAACGTTTGAGGCGAGAATGAAGGAATCCGTTCTCGGAGCTCGACCTCAGCAGACGCACAGTCGCCATTCCGCTTTCCGAAATCAAAGTTCGGACATGACTATTTAACTTTTTTTCCACATCAGTTAAAAATTAATTAAGTTTAATTATGGCGCAAAGACCTTCTACCTCTGCAGGCCCCAAAGCGGCACCTAGATTCGACTGCGATGAATGTGGTGGAAATTTTCCCCTGAACTCTGCCCGTACTCACTTCAGCCTCAAGTGTTCTGCCCTCCCAAAAGGATTATGTTCTTTTTGCGGCGATGAATTGACACCATCCAATATCCATGACCATGTCACCACACTCCATTCAACAGAAATGGGACTCAGCAAACAATCAGCCGACCCCGACATGAAAAGTGTTCCCATCTTGCAGTTTACTCCTCAGGAGATTTTGAAAAAGGCGGAACAGTTGGGTGCCCCTAACCATGACCGACTGAGGAACAAGGGAGCCTTTTTACTCCTCTTTGACCCGAATAAAAAGTGCGCAACGTACAGCTTCGAATCGCTCACAGCCGAAATGATGGAAAAAGGTCGTCGGGTTATCGACAGACACTCTGCAGTGGATCTAAACTTCAATGTTGACCCAGCTTTTCCTGCTAATAGCCAGATCTCCCCTACTCGAGTGAAGTGTAACGATTTCCATCTTGGACACATCGCACCAGCAGCAAATTACAGATACAGTGAGACTGATTATCGTTCCACATTTGACCTGTCTAATACATATGCCATGCTGCCAAATGTCAACCTAGGTGTGTGGTCCAAGCTGGAGTCACACGTTCGAAAACTGACGAACAATTGGGATCGTGTGAACGTCTTCTCAGGACTAGTACTCGACGAACCGTAAGTTTTTCATTTTCACGCTTTTCTCAACAAACGTTGAAGTATAAAATGCTCAGTATTTTTTTAATTTTTACAGAGCCACGCGACACTTGAAGCTACCCTTCGCTAAGTCCTTCTTCAAAATAATACACCTGGAACGAGAGGGAAGCACTGATCAAAGCCAAGTATTCCTAATTCCGCACGAGCCTGGACTGAAGCGTTATTGGGACTGCCGTTCGACACTGGGTGAGATCGCAGACCTCACGGGATTGACGTTCCTGTGGAAAGTCAATGCGCCATTGACTTGGAATACCGAACTGGGTCGATCCTGGAAGTGTCACATCTGCGGACTTTCGTTCACCACTAAGGCGATTTTAGGTCGACACAAAGGTGACCACAAAGAACTCCACCAATGCGGCCGCGATGGATGCGACAGGAGTAAGTTACAAGTTTTGCAACATCTTTCAAAATTCACGAAATGAAATGTGACATTAACTCTGATTCTTCTTCTAGAATATCCCTATCCGAAAACACTTCTTCGCCACATCGCCATCCACCACGAAAAGAAGGAACTGTTCCCGTGCACCGAGCCTGATTGCACAAAAGGTGAGTCAACAACTTCTATGTCCACCACTACTTTTCAATTCTTATTTCAAACAAAATTATTTTTTCGTCCCTCGCAGTTTACTTATATAAACGGGACAGAGATGTTCACATGGACAAGCACCACGCAAAGGAAAAGATACTGATCCCGTGCGACCAATGTGATAAAAGTGAGTTCAACTTTGTACATAGTAAATGAGCAGTGACACATTTCGTTTTTGAATCTAAAATGTCTTTTTTTACAGCCTTCGATCATCCAACTAACCTCGCTAATCATGTTCGCTGGGTCCATGGTGAAAAAAAATTAATCTGCGGCATAGACGGGTGCAAGTATTGTAAGTGGAAATCACATTATTCTTCGTCACACTCCAAATCTCTCTGTCATATTGTATTAATTAATATTTCTCCTATGTCATTATGCTTTTTCCAGCCACAACCCACCGTGGAAACCTAAACAAGCACAGAAAAACCCATCTCCCAAATACGAAGGAATTTAAGTGTTCCATGTGTCCATCAGGTACATTTGTTCGAAATTTGCACCATTTTAAACTAATTCGTCTACCGTTGAATTGAAACTAATGACACACGTCTGCCTGTTTATTTTTGTAGCTTACTCACTTGAGGCATCTTTGAAGACCCATATTAAGCAGAAACACTCCGGTAAAGAAGAGAAGCCGATTGTCTGCCAAAAGTTGGGCTGTGGAACACGTAAGTGAATGTCTACCAAAATGTATTCCTCAAGGGGACCTTCAACCTGTGGTAATCATAATATTTTAACCAACGATTATCTTGCTTTTTTAAAGATTTCACCACTCAGGGAAATCTCAATCGTCATTTGCGTGAGACCCACTCAGCTTCAGCTGATGACAAAGTTCAAGAGGTCGTCACTTCATTCTTCGTAAGGCAGGGGAAACGGAAGCGAGAGGAGAAGGAAGAAACGGCTGGTGGAGCGGAACCAGAGGTTGACTTGACTGGCGGAGAGCAGGAGGAGGCGAATGAAAAAACGGAGGAGGATGAAGAGATTGAGCTTATCGAGCTGGAGTGAAGGCTGAATATTTTGTCAGAAGTCTACTTTTTAATGTTTTAAAGTGTAGTCATTCTTCAGTCGTTTTTTAGTCAGCTGATTCTGTTTCAATTGCGCTAAGCGCGTTAAGATTATTTTTATTAATTATGATGAATCATCATTGATGATTAATTATTTATTTTAAATTGGATCGTTGTCCATATATTTTTATTCTGTGTCTGGTGGTTACTACCACCAAGGAGGAGTCGCAATTTCATTAGCGATCGATTTATGTAAGGTGATAATTGTTTTTAATGCAGAATACATTTTGTGAAAAAATTAACATCTTTAGTCTCCGTCTCACTGTTTTAGCAATTACATTATGAATACATATTTTAGAAAGCATTTATATCCGTTCGTGCAAACACAATTCGGCACATCACTAGTCACATGACACTCAGCGTTAAAACCACACAGTCCAGGACTTTTGAAACATCTCCCATCAACGCCTCCGGGTATTCATTAATATTAGCACCTTCAATTAACATCATCGACTCTTTTCGTATGTTAGCTCTGATCACAAATCTACTTCCGTTGACAGAGTCTTTATTGCATTTAAGCAAAAAAGAATACCGTTGTCCCGAAGCAATTGGGACGATTTCTGTTTCCACTGGTTTAGTTATAACACTGTCCACTTCAATTGCTTTTAATGTATGGCCATCGACGGAGAAATTGAACCCTGCCACGGCGGCCGCATTAATCAAGCGCACTCTGTAGGTTTTGTCTCTTTGAACCCTGAAAACGGGTCGTAATTGTTGTTCAGGGTCACAAGGTCGCTTTTGGAGATCGGCATACGTGCAGGGATAGCGGCCCAGTCCATTCATTAAACCAGAATCAGGGTACGGTGGCACTCCTCTACTTTCCGGTTTCAAATGCCACTCTTCATTTTGAATGGCTGTGCGATGGTACCAGTCACTGACTATTATTGTAAACTCACCGTCATATTGATAAGGCTCAGGGATGTTGTGGATTATCAGAGGCCCAAACATTCCTTCAGTGTATTGACTGTTCACATGAGAGTGATACCTGACAGTCATTAACAAGAGAGCACGTTTTATTCCATTCAATAATTACCTATTTTTCTGCATTTGCACAGAAACTTAATTCAATTTATCTAAACTTCAACATAATATCTCACCAGTAAGTTCCAGCTTCTGGACAAACAAATCGGTACAGTTGTGATTTTCCAGGAGCTACAGGACACTGTGTAATCATGTTGGTTCCATCTTCAAACAAAGACTCTTTCTGGTGAATTCCGTGCCAATGAAGAGTTGCATTTTGCCGGTTTTGGATTTTATTAACCAGAGTGATTTCCAAAGTATCGCCAGCATTCGCTTCCAAGGTTGGTCCGGGAAACTGACCATTAACGCCTAGGATTTCATTTCTGTGTATACCGTCTGGGGATCCTGAGAAATAATAAACTTCAAGCGTATAGGATACTATTTTTCCTTGCACAAATTTACAAGAAAGCAATAGGAGGTAAAACCCTAAGTGACTTATAGAAGGCATATCGTTAAGGGTTATTGGTTTCTTCCCTGCAGGAAAAGGGTGTTTGTGAAAACGCTAACGTAGATTAGTGTCGAGCAGAGCCAGTGCCGGAAGCATAATGAATGAATAGGAATCAGTTATTTCTTTACTTTTTATATTCGGTTCCAGTTCCAGTTTTACGCAATTTGTTTATCAACACTTTGCACCTACTTAAGCGTCAGTCAAAGCCGGGTAATTTTTCCCCTTTCCACACTTCAAAAATCATTAATTGATACTTTTGTGCTGCTCGCGTCACGGCGTCACTTACATTTACATGCATTCGATGTCACTCTTATTGACGTGAAGGTTTTTCGGGTAACTTTTTATTATGAATTATGAAATGTTGTTATTTTTTTATTTACCGTGAACAATCATTTTCACCCCAATCACATCTTCCCAACGTTTATTTTATAAAACCATCCTTGTATAACGTGATTATTCTCATGCACTCCACTCCAGTGTGACGCGATATATGTATGTATAAACACAACTTCATGAACAAAGACACTAAAGTTATTGGAACTGGAACATAAAAATGCAACTCTCCACACTCAGATATATTTGTTTGTATTAATAAAAATGAATGTCGTGTATCATTTTCAATTCGATTAGGATTAACAATTCTAATTTTTCACGCAGTAATCATTAAAGTTTTGGTCTATGTCGATTAGCTCCGCTTCTGCCCATTGTTCAAATGCATATCTTTTCATAAACAATGAAAAATCGAAACGAAAAATCACGGTACATTGGATACATTCATATTATACTGTCCATCATTTTATCTTTTTTCAAGATCATGGTCATTTATTGACTAATTGAAAATTGAACTGATAATTGAAGTACCAACCAAATAAATATTGGGAAGTACCGGTTTACTTTCATGAGAAAAAAACTGACGCAACTTGAAAAACGTCACTAGCAATCACAAGTGTAATTTAATTCATGGTTTCGATGCTTCTATTTCAGTTACATGTTAAACTACCTTAAACCCTCAAAATGATTTTGATTACAGATCGGTATATTTAGAATTTGTTTAGCGTCAGTTGATGCCTTTGCATTGCACATATGTACGAAGGGTTATAGGTTTTTTAAATTTTGACAACGATACTATTTAGGAACAAGGCATCCATTTTGAACTACCTATTTATCTTATTTTTTATTTCAGTTACTCAGGTTGGATTCCCACTGCAATCACTGATTGCCAATCAGTTTTATTTTCAACATTTGGTTTATGATTAAATTCGTTATGAATTTCCTCGGTTTTTCCTCGATATCGCATGTTAAAGAAAAGAGAAACTGAATTTTTTCTAAATAAATCCTTTAGTACAGCTAATATTACATATTGCAGTAAGTATTTGCATAAAATCTGTCAATCTCAACTGCATATCTCGGGATTATGGAATCATAAAAACGTGATCCCAATGCTTGCTTCAGTTTTAGACATAAAACTAGTGAAAGCTGTTTTTGCTTGGATTGCACATTTTAATCAAGACGAGAGAGCAGAGGAAGTATGAACGAGAAAAGTCTGAGTTTGACTTGTGTTGCGATTTACCATCAAGAGTTGTCGACAACAGCTTTGTTCATCTCCACCCACAAAGAAAGTTACAAAGGCAAAAGTGTTCCATTTTCATTTCGTGTCTCATGCAGCTTATGTAATGGTTTTCCTGAATAGCCTGTAAACAATGCCACTACAGCTTGCTTCGAAGGTGCATGAAAGCATGAAAGGATGAATGACAAGAAAAAATGAGTCGTTCGTTACTCTTTACTTACAGAAAGAAACGAAAACATTGCCGGATACATAAGATATTATAACATGTACATAATCATGTCTTAAAATCCAGCATGCAACCAAGACCCACTTCAGTTTACATTGTATCCAAGAGTAAAATCTTGATCAATCCCACCTAAAATGAAAGGGAAACAAAAGAGCATAAAACACAAGATCAAGTCAAGTGTTTCCAATCTTTCATGACAAGCAATGTGACAAGCATAATAATGCATTGTACACATCCATTTCAACTTCCACAAACTTTTTTTAAGTCTTCAAAATAATCTTCCAATGTGTCAGTTGGGTCATGGATTCACACTACAAATAAGGCATAATTGATAGGTATGCTGAACGGGCTGAATTCTCCACGAGATGCACTTGTAAGCTAATTTTTGTCATAATTGTCAATTGAGTTTCATTAAGTGTCATAGAACAAAGAATTAAGAGTGTCAATTATATTTGTCAAAAAGCTGGACCAAAGTTGCCTTACTCTCATTCTTCCTTGGTTTGACCATCATTTCCGTGAGGTCTCAACTGAGGACAAGAAATGAAGGGAGCATGGAAGAAGAACCAGCGCTAGGGGTCGAGCCTTCAAACAGCACCCTATGGGGGCCAGGACTGGCTCCGCATGCTATTGTTTTACCTGCAAGATACTTTTTTGTTCAGTTGGTAGGGCCTGGGGGACGAAGGTACTTGTGAATAAAACAATCATACACATGGGAGTAGATGAAGCTACTCTATGATTATGATTAAAAGTCTTTATGTGATGTCATTTTATTTTCAGAGCTAACACTTCGGTTCAGGTCAGAGAAGCTCTCAAAGTCAGGATAGATTGTAACGGTGATAGGCAGGTGTGGACGCAAGTGTTGGACAGAAAAGATGGCAGCTTCATTGTGCGTTACAAATTGTTTCAATCATGCCTCTCAGGCTTCCGCATTATTGTAACGTTTCAGAAGAAACATGTAGGCAAATCACCAATTAAAATTCAAGGTGAGAAAAAAAAGTCTTTTACATCTCCGGAGTTTTGTTATAAATATGTCAAAACCTTTGCTCTCCCATTACACAGCTCCAGTCCATCCGGATCCATGCTATTGTCCCATGTATGAATTAACAACTTGGCTACAGCGCGCAAGGTGTCCAGCTTCCTACGCACAGATTGACAATGATCTCGCTCCATTCGAGAATGTCGATTTCGATTCTGTGCTGGATAAAGCTATTGAGGCATTTTACAATCCTGGTGCACACAGTTTTTGCCATTACGCAATTCAAAATAACGAGGTAAATATTTGTTGGAGCACAAATCCAATGTGACAACTTTTACTTAAGTTTTTACATTTGAAGGCACGAATTTTATTTCCTTAGATTTATCGAAAATGCTATGGCCAACATGTCGGCTTCCATATGTTTCCGGACGCAATCCTTCTGTCCCTTACCAGAAAGGTGTACCTTCCTGACATGGAATTTATCATGAATCTGGGTGACTGGCCACTTGTTGATACAGGGCGGCCAGATAAACCTATCATACCCATATTCTCGTGGTGCAAAACCAACTCAACGGCAGACATTCTTCTTCCAACATATGAAATCATGGAGGCATCACTGGAAGCTATGGGACGGTAAGAAAATTGGCCCAGTAAATACGGCTGAACATTAGATATGCCACGTGATTTAAACTCCATCATATTTTTAAACTCTAGTGTATCGTTGGACATGATGACAGTTCAGTCGAATAGTGATTTGGAGTGGAAAGAAAAAATTCCAAAATTATTTTGGAGGGGACGCGACTCACGAAAAGAGCGCCTTGAACTCATAGCCTTATCTAGAAAACATGAGCACTTAATTAACGCTTCCTTGACCAACTTTTTCTTCTTCCGTGATAAAGAAGCAATCTATGGACCAAAAGCTCCTCATGTTTCCTTTTTCGAGTTCTTTGATGTAAGTTTGCAAAATAAAAACATGCGCCACTTTTATTTTGGCACGGTGACATTCTAAAGGGTATTTTATTCATTCTTCCTTGCAGTATAAATACCAACTGAACATTGATGGGACAGTAGCAGCTTACCGTTTTCCATTCTTACTAGCAGGAGACTCTGTTGTATTCAAAGTGGATTCGTCATACGTTGAACATTTTTATACGAATTTAAAACCATGGAGGCACTACATACCGGTACAGTCGAATCTGGAAGATCTTGTGGAAAAAATTGACTGGGCAATTGAACACGATGAACAAGCAAGATTAATTGGAGAGCATGGGCGAAAGTACGCACAGGAACATCTTATGCCATTGGACGTCATTTGCTACCATGCTACTGTTCTAAAGGTGGGCAACACACAAAAAACTCTTGTATTAACATGTTAGTTGAAAGGGACCCTTTTACGTAAATTTTGAAAGTTGGGAACTAATTCTGTATCATGAAACAGGAATGGTCGGAACGTCTTGAGTATCCCGTAACAATTCGATCGGACATGGAGCTAGTCAGCCAACAAAAGGACGTGAAAAATATTGTATGTGATTGTAAACCAGCGCCAAAGAAAATGGTTCGAGATAAGAAGGAGCTGTGAAAAAATGCGAATTAGCTTAGCATTGTAATCGAGACGGAAATGAAAAAGCAGCAGCAATTGAATTAATGATACGGATAATTTGTCCAAGGCGATATTATGTCTTAAGAATCACCAAACACTGTCATTACAAATGTGTGCACAATTTAAGCCTGAATCACATTCATTATAAATAGGTAGATGAGCTAGCTTAACTGCATACACAGGGATCTCAGTAATAACTTTCAAAAGGAAAGCCACTTAATCAAAATAACTCAGGATGGATGATCTTTAGCCTTGGTTTGCCTTGACCATAAATTGAGCTATTACTAAACATTTGTGATTTTATTTACAAGATAATCGAGGATAAGGCAAACTTTTTAATACATAACGCAGCAAAAATAATTAAAACAATGATTTTATAACAATAGTTAGTTTCGTAGTGTTAGCGGCTGATGAGAGTTACTTAAATAAGTATACGAAAATACTAAAGCTTAATAACAGACTGCCTGTATGAGTTTTGAGAAAATAAATTAGTGTAGTAATTGCGGAAATATTGAAAACATTTGGCCTTATGTAGTGAAGATATAAAATGCCTTTTTCGGATCTAGCACTAGCAAATGTAATTTCGGATTTTGTATTGATAATTTATACGCTATAGTACTTTAAGTAGAGTTTAAAAATTAACAGAAGAGCCGTTCTCTCAGAGAACTCAACATTCATACGCAGAAAAGAAAGGCTAAGACAAAATGAACTTACAATTTAAAACAGTTACCTACAACAAGAAGCACAAACATTCTTAAGGCCGTGAAGCGTAAAAACTGGTACAAAACTTTAACGACAGGATGGGATAGAAAACCAACACCGTTATTTGCAATATAGTTTCGCAATATTTGTCACAAATTAACTGACCTCCACGGACACTTTTCTTCAGCTATTTCAAATGAGTAGTTTTCTTAAAATAACGGTTTTGGTCTTTGTACACCATCTCTGCATCGTATGCTTATAAGAGTTTCAGAATTTAAGATAGGCCAAGGCCAAACTTCTTTAGTACGGTGTTGCCACAACTGTTATTAATTTACCAATTTATTGTGTTACCAAAAATGACAAAGCAAAATGTCAATCGTGATAATTCATTTTTGATGCAATAAAGTTTCGCTTTCATAGATTTCATTAATAAGTATATTCGGAGTTCATTCATCCATCCTATCATTGATTGATAAATGGTGTTTAAAAAACATACCGTTTTGCTTGCACTCTCAGCATCCTATACAATTGATTGAAAAATTTAATTCTGCATACTTTCCCCAGAGGAAAAATTAACTTTTTACAGTACTTTCATATAAAATATTTTCATTGCGTATATTAGTAAATATTGACATATATCATGATAATATGAGCACTATTTATTATTTATTAGCGGTCATAAGTAATTCTTTTACATTCTCAAATAGTATTGGAACCCGAAATCATTTTAAATTAAATTTTATATCTTTACACGTGCGTAAAGTACGATATAAAGGATTTGCTTTCGCCGGTTACAATGCAGTGGCAGTGCAGTTACATGCGAAGAGATAATTTTGTTCTTCTGACACCTTCTCAAATATTGGCGGTGCGGCAAATGTTGAGGATGTGTTGGAATATGAGGCTGGTGACGTGTTGAGATTCTCTAGCCAACTCTTCTTACTTTCATGCTCAAACTCTTATACTTGTGTGGCAATAATGTAACATTGCAAGTTGCAACTCTTCACTCTGTAGTAGGGTAAAGTAGAAAGGTAAGCATTACTTTGCTTGGCGAGAGCGAGAAGCAAGCTAAAAAACTTTACCTTTTCAATACGAGTCAAGTTTTTTATGTGTCTGCCAAAGTGCCAACAACGATAAGCTCTATAAGCGTGTGGTGGTGTAGCCGTACTCGAATACTCGAACAGACACAACTGTAATAATATGCATGATATGCAATATATTA
>VYYJ01005453.1:0-11082 GCA_021029165.1 Cyphoderus albinus
CCCGTTATTTATATAGAAAGGCAGTTTTTGGCAAAAGAGAATCTCGCACATTAACCAAGGACGTGGCACAGTTGAAAGAAGTGGCGCCTAGCCACTGGCTCATAAAATTACTGTGCATGTTTACCAAAAGTTTACTGATGAGTTTTTCACTCAGGTTAGTTAAATAAAAAGTCAGTTGTCATTCGTTTTTGGTTCAATTGCTGCCCCCAAAATGCCCCTGCCCACCAATGGTAGACAAAAAAGATATCGTTTTCGAAAGCACCCCTTTCGTACTGATGCAAAAAATGAGACGCATACCTGTTCTGTGAAGCGCTCTGGGTTTCATTGTGCGAGGGTAGCTAAAAACGGAAGGTGTGTAAAGGTTGAGGACCGACTTTAAACTTTTTCAGATAACGTTATATTTGTTGCAGACACGGTTTACAACCATAGTATCCCGCAGAGATATATTGCTAGGGAAGGTCACGCAGCTGGCAAACCTTCTGAAGATGACGACCGCATAGGATATTTACAGGTTCAAACTAAGAATGACCATTACATTATTTATTGTCCTGGAGAAGAAATACCAATAAACAATCATTTAGCCACATACACTGCTGCTGTTTATGCATTACGCATTACGCATTATGCTGCTGCTGTTTATTTCAATGATTCTTATTGAACACTGCAAAAATGTTAAAACCCAGGGTTGAGACAAAGAATTTTTTATTTTAGGCATTATGTAGCCATTAAGATAAATAATCTCATTCAATGTGGTAGAATAAGCCCAGTGCACTTTACATTAGTGCAACTGGAGTGAAATTTGTATTATTATTATTTTCTGATCTCATTTCATAAAACTACAGAAACGTTCTTTAGGAATGTTAGTTAGCATCTAACCGAATTTGAAATAAAAAACATCGGAGAGGACACGGGAATGTGCCGAAAGGTCAGTTTTCACCAAAGTTTCGAAGAATATATTATCATTTTATCCCTGTGAGAGCGATAGAAATTTGAGTATTAAATTACCATAGTACACAATTACACAATACATGAATTGGGACGCGTAAATCAAACGAATACAATGAGAAAAAATTCTAATGATACATATCCAGAACGTTCATAATTAAACTAGAGGAATTGTGGAGGAGAAATTGTGGTTAATTTAATAACAATAATCTCATGAAACACTACAAGAAAAAACGAGGACGGTGCACCTGTTTATAATTTCAGATCAGCGTGAAATTTTGCCACGTTATTCACCTTATAAAAGTAGTAAACCATGCCAATTACTAGGTCTCCATGAAGCTCATTGGCCATTTAATTAATTAGTTAATTATAATTAGCTGATTAGGCTTTTGACTGTTTTGACGTAACTTGGCGACCAAAATATCAATTATGACTATCTTTTACACATACATTAGAAACAACCATGCTACATTTATCATCAAGGTCATCATCTTTCATGTAGATTTCTTTACATAGACATTCCGCATTTCTATAATCCAAAAATGTATTTCCTTACAAAACCAAAGTATAACATGCATTTCAGCAAATTCAAAAAGGTAATTAATATGACACATTTCATAAAAATAACAACAAAAAATTTTTACTTAACAATTGGGCATCCCAAAGACGTCTTGTCGTAAAGCTCTGCTATTACCATTAAAAAGTATTTAAGGATTCTCTTGTCCAGGAAATTTTTCACATTCTTGTTAATCTCCAGAGTATTTTTGTAAATACATAAAAATATTCCTCATACATAAAATATATAATATAGCCTCCTACCTAAAGGACCAGGAGAAGCAAAAACTCATCGCATTCTATTAAAGACGGACGTGTAAACAGTTGAAGAAAAGAAGCAATGTCATACAGAATCTACTATATTAGAACATCCAATCAATGGTATCAACATTTTTATCAGGATTTCACTATTTCATTTGTTCATGTCATGTCATTTTGAAAATCCAATTTCTCATCAAGGCCATCATATGAATAAAGATTTCTTTTACAAAAACATTTCGCATTCATTTAACCCAATAATGTGCATTGCCTTAGAAGACCAAACTATGAACGTCTGCAAATTCAAAAAGGTAATTAAAATGACACATTTCATAAAAATAACAACAAAAATTTTTTACTTAACAATTGAGCATCCCAAAGACGTCTAGTCGTAAAGCTTTGCCACCATTAAAATGTGTTTAAAGATTCTCTCTTCCACGAAATGCTTCACATTCTTCTTAATCTCCATAGTAGTTTTGTAAATACATAAAAATATTGCCCTCTCCGTTTTTAAGAATTTGTTATAAATTTGTTATAAGAAGAAAATTTCACTTAACAATTGGGCATCCCAAAGACGTCTTGTCGTAAAGCTTTGCCACAATTAAAATCTATTTAAGGACTCTCTTTTCCACGTAATGCTTCACATTCTTGTTAATCTCCGTAGTAGTTTTGCAAATACATAAAAATATTGCCCTCTCCGTTTTTAAGAATTTGTTATAAATTTGTTATAAGATAGCAAAGTACATCTTTAGTAAATTAGAAGGAAATTGAAGGTAAAAATACATTTTAATACCTTCATACACCACAAATACAGTAACCATTTTCTTGTTTAGAATATTCTTGTTCCCGTGATATTTTATGTTACGTGACGTAGCATTGCACGTAACTCTTGCCTTCCGTTGCCACATAATAAAAATGTTTTGATGACAGGTAGCTTGCTTTAAACAAAGTTGCAAACATGTAACAAAAAATGTTAATCGCAATTCGCAGCGCCCGGATTGAAACGAGGGTTTTCCGATTATATTATGCGAACAATTTTCACAGCGGAAGAAAGTTAGTGTTTGGGGAAATTCACTGTGGGGAAGTTACCTTGAGAAAAAGGGGTACATTTTCCCGGAACAAAAATTATGTTACACCAAGTGGGACTCATGCTGTTTGACAATCGCTGACCGAAGAACATATATGCCTCAACAAACATTACAACAAAGGAATGTAATGGGAGAAAGATGCTGGTTAGCAATTGTGTTTATAACTGTAACACACTCGGGGGTGTAACACTACTTCAAATGTACCAAAAAGCAAGTTTGGCGCCACCTTCTGCGTTATAGTATTTTGCCTTTCGTTCTGCTTTTCGGGACAGTCACCTAAGAACACGTTTTGGGTCATTATAAAATTTAGATGATAAAATAGAAAAGGTTTAATAACTTTTAACGGCCTCTCAACTATTAACGTCAATTTGTAAAATAAAGAACTTAGGTCCGTCAGATTTATCAACCTCCCTTTGGGTATTAAACAATCAGAAGAATGTAGTTTAACTTCCCAAATTTGACCGTATTGTTTCCACTTGAGTAGAAGTGAAAATCTCATCAACGGAGAAACAACATGTATATACAGATTGCAAAATTTACGGCGAAAAAGAGTTAAAAATACATAAATATGCACATATAATGTAGTGTCACAATAGAAAATTATAAGAATTGTTCTAATTTAGCTGACTTGCTTGTCGGTGACTTGTACATTATATTATGCAAATACACTTTCTCTTTCTCACACAAAAAAGTATAGCATTAAATAAGTTTTGGGGAAAAACGTGGAATGTCTGAATAAATATTAACATTCACCCATTCTATTTATATTATCATATTACACACAGGAAGCAGATTAAACATGCCTATCATTTGAATAGCATTTCACAGTTGATTCATAAATAATGTGATGTGTAAGTGCCGAAAAATTAAATTTGTATTTATAGTCAAACCGTTGCTACTTGACAACTTACATACATAGAATTAAAGGCAGTTTTTGGCAAAGCAGAAGCTCGCACAAACACCGCATAAACGTGGCTGTGACAGAATGAGAAGTTGCGCCCTGCCACTGACTCATCAAATTCTGTTACTATTAAAGTTTGCTGTCTATATTTATTACACAAGTAGTATGTATGTGTAGTTATACAAGCAGACTTGGTGATTAATGATTATATAACAGATATCGTTAAGGAGATGTATTTAATTTCAACATATAACGAATTGTTGGTACAGATACATTACATCTTTAGATAAAGTTACCACAACAGATGCGTGTTTTTACATTAAATACGATGATGTCTGTATCCACTTTAGTAATTGTAGCGCATTAATTATTAACCATGCAAACCAGAGAGTAAAGTTCCTCCATCGTCCTCACCTCACTAACCGCGCAAATAAGTATAGAATTAATCACTTGCGAAAGGCAAAAATAAGTAAGCGAATCTGAATTCTGAAATATATTACAGAATTGTTGGATTTTCCCTGCTTCGATTGAAACACCGAGAATAAATAAGTACCACTCCCTTTCCATAAATGCATAATGAAATCTTGTTTTGTTCCCGTGATATTTTATATTACGTAACGTAGCATTAAACGTAACTAACTGTAGTTTTGCGTTGCCAAAATAATAGAGTTTTGATGACAGGTTGCTTGCTTTTAACAAATTTATCAAGTGGAGGAACAAAACTGGTTTTATTATGACACTTCGTCCATAGTTTCTTTTTTGAAAATAAAGAACTACTTTGACATTGTATTTGTACAGAATAGGACAGTACATGATATTTAAATGCTGGCTTTATATAAAATATATCACTTACATTAGTGACAGTATTTACAAAATATCGGAGGTGCAAAAAACTGAAATGTACTCTGTATAGTTGTAGCGTTGTGAAGCTTTGTAGCACTGGCAGCCAGTGCTACAAACAGCCGCTGTGTGCTGTTTTAGTATACATAGCAATGAATATTAAAATGTGTTTCAATAAATGCAATATGAAATTTCTACTGGTTTTCTCAATCACAGTCGCGTCACTTTAGCCAAAATCTCAATGGATTGTCAACACAAGCCTAACGAATGTACCCAGAAGCAGGTGGAGATGGGCTCAACGAATGGACCAATTATATACTCTAATTGTACTAATTGTATTTAAATTGAAAGTGTGTATGATGGCGAAATGGTCCTTAATAAATTAACAAACTAAAAATAAAATATATCACTTACATTAGTGACAGTATTTATACGTACTACAAAAATATCGGAGCTCAGAAATACTGAAATGTCGCTGTAGTTGTTTAGAAAGTTTGTAGAAACATAAATAAATAATCAAGATAACGGATTCATTTTCGGTGAATTAGAAATAAAAATAAGTAATTTGTATAATACATATAGTCAAACATATGACAACGTTGCCTAGATGTCTTGGATATACAATGGAGACTGTTTCAGCGGATACATGGCTATGAATATTAAAATGTATTTCAATAAATGCAAAATGAAACTATTGGTTTCCAGAATTACACACGAATCACCCACATGAACATCATCCATGAATTTTCAACATGAATCTGGTGAATCTACCCAGCAGCAGGAAGAGATTGGCCTAGAATCGAGAGAAGTGCAACTCCTAATGCAAGTAGTGACTCGACACAGTCTGGAACAGGAAAGTCAAATTCAGTGAAATTGAACAGGTCAAGCGCAACGTGAATATATTAAGAGAGGAACTCGAGCCTCTGAAACAAATAATGGCTGAGAAGCAGAGGTTGGGACTAGATGCCTTCAAAGCATTCCGAAGCACGGATGGAACGATCCTATTAGTTTCAGTGGAGATTTGCCACTAACCTCAGTGGATGGTCCATAAATGAGTTTCAACCAAATGGCAACCGCTTCAACTGAGGTGAAATGCAGGTGATACTGGAAGAATGTAAAAAGACAGATTATATTCCAATTCCAAAACTGTCTTACATTAATTTCGCCACACTACTATATGAATCTCCATCCTGCACGTGTTCTCCAATCTGAACAAGAAGGAAATGGGGAAGGGGATGACGAGTGAAGTTGAACAAAATATATAGATTCAATTCAAATTCAGAGTGCTGCTCCTATTCTCATTTAGGCTGCCACAGTGGCTGGCGTAGCATACTAATATTTCCCTTTTACATTAAAGAAAAGGAACCCAAACCGGAACGAAGTTTCTCCGACTTGTCTTTCCAGCATGTATAAACGAAATGCCAAATTGCAAAATTCATATTCAACCGTACAAATGATCAAAGAAAAAGTAATTGATTTAGCACATGGTAATCAACTTGGATTTACCACTGGTAATCGAGGTTAGGATATATTTTTTGGCTTTTTAATGAGTTTTTACTATGCAAATATTTACGGATACAAAATTAACTCACGAAGAAATCGCGTGAATTTGGGAAACACCAAAGGCAGCGTTAGCATATAAAAATTATTTTTATGAATTCGTTTAATCCAAAGCGGCACATTTCCATTTACAGTCAACACTTCGTTGAAACACTTTGCCCCAAAATGAAGGCTACCAGTGTGAAGCTCTCAGAGTTCAGTACTCAGTTTGTAAATTTCCAAACTCAAGTAGAATTACAAATATTTAATAAAATATTTATTGTTTTTATGATGATCTACGTATACATCTACATAACCTCTTTTTATCGTCACTCGTTAAGTCAAGTCATGTCACGAGTGCCTGAGATAAAAAAGAAGCTTACTCTTTGCAAAATGCTCATCGTAGGAGTAACCCTGTGAAATGTAAACAGCATGGTTTCAAATTTCACCAGTTGCATGTGATAGAAAAGTGGAAGATGCTGGCAGAAGGCTGGAGAAGGAGCTACGAGTCACGTCTCGGTGTTCAGTTTCGGACAAATTTGCTATTCAAAGCTATACTGTACTCATTGTAGCTATCCGCGTTGTGATTTTTAGAAATTTACAATGGAGCAAGATAAAGATGGATTTCAACATAGGTGAATCAATTCACAGATACAAGGCCAATATTTTTAAATCAAATATTTAGGCGTGACTATAATCTGCTACATTTGGATTGTATTTTGTTGAAAAAAACCAAGTAAGACATTTTAGGACAGTTTGGAGGAAGATGATGAGGATGAGATTGCCATTCGAATTAGACATCACTAGGTGCTTTCTCCTGGTAGCATTGCTAGTAGATTCTACTACAAGTCAGGATTCAGTGTCTGACTTGATTGCTGTGGACAAGGAGTGGACACTAACGCAAATCTCCTCGCCAGCTATACATATACTGGAATTGGAAACGAAATATCGATTCAGTTTCGCAGCAAAACAATCTAAAAATAGACAATGGTCAATGTAAATGAGAATCATTTTTCGAAATTGACAATGGAGCAAGATAACGATGAATTTCAACATGGATGAGTCATAGTGGTGTTTTGGACATTAATGAATGTTTTACCACTTTAGCCTAAAATATTTAAGCGTGGTTACAATCTGCTACATTGCGGTTGTATTTTGTTGAAGAAACCCAAGTAAGAAATATGTATTTTATGACTTAAGAGCAGTTGAGAAAAGGGAAATAGCGGACATGAGTGAACTTTAGTGAACTAATGATAATGAGGCTAGAGGTGCTGATCCTTCCTCTCCGATTAGGGCTCGTTTGGAGGAAGATTATGAGATTGCCATTGGAATTGGACATCACGAGATGCTTTGCTCCTGGTAGCAATAACAAAACAATAATGAGTTGCCAAGCCTTGATCAAGAAATATCCGGACTTATTTTATCAAGGGTCCAAATTGTGAGGTATTTGTGAACTATTGTGTGCTAAAATCAAATTTCATTCATTTTGTTCATTGCCCTAATTGATTGGTGTGATTTAATTGCATTTCAGTATCATGATATGCAAGGCAATGGCAGTCTGCCAGAGTCTCCAAAGTCAGGATTCAGTGTCGGACTTGATTGCTCAAGGCGTGGCTACTAACCCAAATTGCCTAGCCAGATATACATAGAATTGGAAACGAAATATTGACTCAGTTTCGCAGCAAAACAATCTAAAAATAGACAATGTATTTACATTCAACACTGTGTTTAACTGTGGCCGGATTAGATGGGATAATTAGTTGTAAAACGGATTGAAACCTCGAAATGAAAGAGACCACAGTGGCCGGAGATTGAAGAAGAACGTAGGTTTATTGACAAGATTACAGAATGGATTAAAATCCTCGAGGAACAAAAGTCAATCAGACAACTTCCATCTATTCTTACTGAAGCGCGTGATTTGGAAAATAAACCAAAGAAATGTATGGGACTACAGATGAAGCAGCCATACCAGCATCAATTGAAGGAAAGGGTTTCAAGGTAAATGCTCCAGCTAATTTGAGAAGTTTGTGCCCAGCCATTGACTCATAAAATTCTGTGACTTTGCATCTTGAGTGAAATTGTACTCATGAGTATTTCATTAAGGTTAATTAAATAAATATCCTGTTGTCATTCATTTCTGCTTTAATTGCTGGTCCTAAAATGATATATTCAGTTTGCGGACGATTTTAAATTTCATTAGTATATTCTTGACGCCTCAACAAAACAACCTTCTATTTTTTCTGGCTTTCATTTGTTAAGGTGTCTGTTAGTAAGCTGTCACATCGGTACTGTTTAGAAATATGTGTTTATGCTTGATGCTGGATTGAGGAATATTCTGCTTTACAACACTTCTGACGATACTTTTGTTACTAACTAAACTCGATATCCCCGTTTTAAATTTTTCACGAAATTCGTATCCCTCCTTTTCTTGGCGTTAGGCTGCATAACAGTGCAGGACTACTTGATTCAAAATTCAAATTAGCGTGCTCTACATTGGTACACAAATTGTGATATATTACACAACTAATAAAATGCGCAAATATTGAAGAATTATCAGCTTTTCCTTCCGTTTGTTTGAATTGAAACAAGGAGAAAGAATAAGTAATTTTTAGCAACAATTTTTAAAGTGTGAATGAATCAGTTCACTTTTAGGTTAATTTAATTACTCCATTAAAACTTCTAATTATTTTTCAATTATGTTTGCCTTTTTCAGAAATTTGCACGATTTTAGTGTTCGACAATCGGGAAACCTGACGATGTGTACATCGTTGATAAGGTGCTTGACCGGTGGATCTACCAGATGATTCGTAAAATTATTTAGAAAAGTGGAAAGGATGTCCAGAGCTTCAAGCTTAGCCTAACAAGACAACGGCCACATAGTAACTCATTAACACCGTGAAAAGCTTTTTCTTTAGCTACAAGGAGTAACAAGGTCCAATTATACAATACATGAGCATAATTGGGATTTGTAAATCAACAAATTTGTTAGATACAATGCGAACAAATTGTAATTATACGCTATCCGGATCTTTCAGAATTAAACTTGCAAAATAGAGTAGAAAGAAGAAATATTACTCTACTCATTCTAGTCGCCACTTACTCTAAACGGCAACAAAGCTAAATCTTATTTACATCGTTATTTCTTTACAGTCAGAACCAACGTGCGAAGAACGGGATAAGTTTCATTTGACTACTGTTTCTTTTTTATTTAAGCTCTTTTGGGAATTGTAGTTTTACTATTCTATAACTTCTATAAGGAGCAATTTCAAACAATCTCTTGCAGTTTCTGAAGCGATATTGTATTGGAAGCGGTTGTATGGAATAGGTGGATTTTTACGGATTATACTAATTGCAATTGCTCGTCTTCTGTTGCTAATGTAAGACGCAGAGATGAAATTTGCTTGTTACCGCTGTGAGTGTTCTATGAAATCGGTTTCAACACCGTATCGTATTCCTTCTATTCTTGGCGTTGAGCCGCATAACTGTGCAGGGCTACTGTATTTAAAAGTCAAATTTATGTGCTCTACATTTGTACACAAATTTTGATAATTACATAGTATAATAATACTAATAAATTGTGCAAATCTTGCTAAATTATTAGCTCTTCCTACCCTGGTTTGAAACTAGGAGTAAAAATAAATACCTCTCTTCCCGAGTTCCCATACATGCATAATGAGATGAAACCTTGTTTTTAGATCCCGTCATGTTTTGTTTCGTAACGTAGCATTACACGTAACCAATTCTTGCTTGAGATATGTACCACAAAATAAAAAAGTGTTGATGACAGCTTGCTTGCTTTTTAAAAAGAATGTAAGGAAAGTGAAAAATGTTTTAGAAAACACTTCTTGCTAGGTTTTTAGATAATATTTAAAAATAGTTATCCGTTGCTGTATAATACAGCCTGTATTTCTTTCTAGTTGGTTTGTTTGTATACCTTTTCTGTTGTGAAGAATCGAAAGTTATTTTTAAATGTTAATAAATCCGTTGACTTTAAGGTTTATTTAATTATCGCATTGAGAACTATTTTAAAATTACACTTGTCTTCTACAGAAATTCGCACAAGTCTAGTGCTCCACTATCGCGATTCGCGAATGGGACAAAATTGACGACGGTGCGTGGCAAGAGGATGAAAAAAGGAAGTATTTGCTAAAATGGCTAGGATACCCTGAGCGTCCAGCGTAGCCTAGCAAGCCGACCACCGCATAAACTTATTAACACAGTTAACGGCTTCAGATATAAAAAATAGCAAGGTATATATGCATTAACACAATTTTCGCTGTTTCGCCAGAGTGGTTATTAAGGTAACGGTCATTATCACATTATTAACGCGTCATATACGTTCTAAAAATCATATCACAATAGTCATACAGTAATATGCATACACTGCGTATACTTTATCCAATAAATACACGATACAATTTATACCAATCGTCACTCACAACTTTCCAGGTGATCAAAGCTTAACATCACTAACTACCTATACCTTATTTAAGAATATATGTCTCTTCGCCTTCGCCACTGTTTTCTCGGCCAGTCCCAACGCACAATGAGAGCGAGAGAAATTTCGGCAAGGCATGTAGCATGTATTTACATGAGATGTAAATACATCATGGAAAAATCATGTAAATACATGGAAATATTATATTGGAAATTTGACGTGGAAAATGGAAAAATGTAAAAATGTAAAAATCACTTGTCATTGAGTACACGAGGGGTAAAACGAAACACTAGACGGTATATATATGAAAGCGTTCGTTTCATACCCGATCTCACTCATTCTCTCTTATGCCATTCCTGGTCTTTTACTCAATACAAAACTAAATAAAACAATCCAAAGGCAAACGAGCTGAAGAAGGAACTTTAAAGTTAGTTGTAACTTTTTATCATTAAATAGTTATTTCATCTTTCGAATTAATTAAAATCGAGTGCAACCGTCATGGACATACATCTGTAAGT
>VYYJ01005454.1:0-11081 GCA_021029165.1 Cyphoderus albinus
TCTGTTTCACGAGATATGTTAGGTCTAGAAATACCTATTTATGTGCGTATACCTCATACTTCAGTTTTTGTGCTTTTCGTACATCTATGGGTTAAAGGACTGGCAATCATTGCCTCTGCCATCAGAAAAATAGAGGAAAAAAACGAAGGCGTTTTTAAAATATAGAGACGAAGAAAATAGGAGGCTTAGAATTTATATTTGTTATGGATATTTTTTAAAATGTATGTATGGAGGGAGGAAGGTGGAGGAAAAGAACAAGTTTGGCGTCCTGCACTGTCTTTATCTAATGTGGCAGTCCTTTTCTGTGTTCATGTTTGATCAGAGTGTACACAAAGATCTATTTACATAGACTTGCAAGTGTATTGGTACGTACGGTCTACCTTTCTAATTTACTACTTTACTTGTTCAAGTTCCAACCAACTAGTGGCAAATGAGCGGTCGTTGACCATCCAAAGGGGAATAAGTTTATACTTTCGCGTTGGAAAAGATATTGTATAATTTTGAAGGACTTCTCGATTCCAAAAGACATTTTTACGGATGGCGAATTTAGATTCACCCTGATTGAGTAGTTCATTTGGTATAAACTGCTGTTTGGAGTTGCATCACATGTTCTGCATTCTGCGTACGGTAGAGCAGTTCTAACAATAATGATGCAAGATGCGACCTCGCTTTTAGTCCTTTGCTGTAGATTGAAGACCAAGGAGACTACAACTTTTTGCAGAGAGCCGACTACATGAGACCGAGTAGGTGATTCAAGAAAAAGTTAGACTGAAAGAGTAAAGAAAATCCTGTAATTTTCCTTTCCTTTCTCCAAAGCGGCAGAAAAATTAGAAAATGGTACCATTTACCCACCACGCTAACAATAAGTTACAGCAATAATATGTACGAACTTAACGTAACCCAGTTTCAGTAAGTAGATGTCGACAGAGGAAACTCCTCCATGCTATCCACTCTTCCTAATTTACTACTCGTTATAACGTAGAGTCGAAAAAAGTGAATCTATATGAAAGTGAAAAAGCGAAGGATTTTGTAGCTGCTTAAGACCCTTTTCTGAATGCATGTAAAAGTGTAGCGTAAATGCATTATATTTATTTTTGGATTAAAATTTGACAAACATTCTTAAAACTAGCACAACAAACTACTTGTAAAGTGCTCCCCCAGAGAATTTCTTCGTGTGAAGATTCTAGAACGAAGACTCGTTGACTTTTTAGTAGCACAGAAATTCATTCCTTTGTGGAATATGAGTTGAAAATGTATCATAAAGTGGAAGATGATTCTGGAATCATAAATTAGTAAGTGTAAAATTTCCAATTTGTGTGTGGCAAGAAAATGCATATTTTAGTTTTAAAAAATTGAAAACAAAGTACTTCAATAATGGCATGGTTCACTGATTCAATTATCTTATTAGAATTTCTTCCATATATAAAAATTAAAACCAAGAAGTAAGGATAGTTTAGGATTTTATTGCTTTTCAGCATTGTCAAGTAAAACTTTTTTGGGCAATGCTAAATAGTAAAAATATACCAGGGAAAGTTAATTTCAGCTGAATACTTAACATGTAAACATATAATACTGTGCTCGTGGTCAGTTCACGAAACAGTCTGCGTTTGCAAAAAATCATTAAACTTACTAGTAATATAAAACAAGAGGATTGACTACAATCGTGCTTCAACTACAGACTGCAGTGGACACATAAGCATTTTAGCATGTTTTAAGTATAATGACAATGATGCAATAAGCTTACAAGAAGCCCTCTCAAAGTCACTTGGTTTCAACAGTCTTATTGTTGTTTGTTGTTATTAGAGCTACTTCACTGCATTGAAAGGAAAGCGGTGCCAAATTTGGTAAGGCGGCCAGAATATGAATGCAGTTCTGAGTGTCCTTATTATTTGTTGAAGGACAGCTTAAAATGGTCATCCACCAACATTATTCTCATCATCTGTGCTCACCAAAATTCTGACGCAACACAAATTTGGCTACAATTTTTTCCAACGAAGAACACTTCATGGAATGGTGAGCATGTATCTTCATAATTACGAGCACATGGGTAAACTAAATACGAAACAGCCTTTGTGCTATTTACTTGATTTCAACTCTTGCAATAAACAACACAAAAAGCTTCCAAAAGCCCAGTTAGGAAGAATTTGGGATTTTACTGGTAACAGTAGAACAAGTTGCAATAAAGATTTAAATTTTTAGCAAACGGTGGCGTTGAAAATTACTTCAGTAACAATACATACATACGTACATATTTCTCTGTGCCTTGTTATTTTTGGATATCGCTTTCACCCTTCATCATCAAATCATTATACTTTGAACAATGTGCGATATCTATTGTATTTAATTGTATTAAAAATCTGTAATGACATTACAAGATAAGGTTTGAAATGATACAAAGGCATCATTAGACCACCAAAATTCAGAACAATTCTTCTGTGCTTAAACAAATGGGAAAATTGTATGTAAAAGTAGTACCCTGACATCGTATCTTACGCTTCTTGCATAATTTATATTAAATTTATCAATATAATTTGATACAAAGCTTTGTCTAAACGCTGACAAGAAACACTCATTTTGAGTACAAAGGACATAGACGCGAGAGGTACGTTTTTGAATGTTCCAACTTTATCAGTCTATTACATATTTGTATTTTAAATGCCAGTGCATAGCTGGTTAATTTTCATTATAAATAAACAGATTAATATTATTATTGTAATTGCGTAAATGTTATATTTTATGATGCGGACAACCCATTTTTTGATCTAAGAAGCCATAGAGGTAACCGCTATAGGCATTGTCGGCGTTCAAATACATAACTGAAAACTGAAGGTTGTAATTTTTACTTTCATTGTCATATTAGAAAAAGTGTGACCCTCTGAAAAATATGGACAACGAAATCAGCAACGCAACAAAACATTCATTCGAGGATCGTACTCAGTTGTGAGTGCCAAGATGATGACATTTCTCAGTTTGTAATGTTCCTTCTGATCATTTAAAATTCACGCGGCGTTTCTTCTTGTTAAGAGCGACGGTGGTTTTTCTTCTCTACTTACAACTTGTCGCTGTCAGATAAGAAAGGAAATAGACTGCCAAAACTCTGGTAAGTAACAAGTAAAAAACGTATGACTGTGGTATGTATTTATGCATGTACCTGTCCAACTTTTGGTCTTCATCATCGCATTTTTTTTCGCCCGTCAAGCTACCTGCTTTTTCACTGTCATTCGTCGTTCTTTCTCTTACTATTCCTAATAGAACAGTTTCACTTCCGCATACGCGTGAATTGTCATGCAATTCATTCTTTTCCAAAAAATGCTCACGCGTATCAAACATCCTTTATTTTCTCACTTTCCACAGTTTTTAAATGGTAATATTATCACATGTAGAAAGCAAGGGTACTTAAAAGGCCTGAATGTTTCCTATTTGCTTTCTCAATTTCTCACTCACTCACTTCACTCTCTGCTGTTCTTTAACTGATCGCTAGGCATCTTTATATTTTTCTGTCATGAGTGTGAAGCGAAACCCATAAAAAATTTTCTCTCCCCTTTCCTTGATTCTCTGGAAATATTCGGTAGGGACTTTTGCTAGCAAAGCTAAAGTTGATGATGGTATTCATTCTACCAACTAATGCACATCTTCTAACGTTTTAGCCTATTATCATGAAAATTCCTTTTCTTGACTAAAGTCTCTATTCATTTTTCCTCTTTTTTAGCTGAGAAACTGTGTGCAATGAATGTGAAAGAACGGGAACTTGGGCTTCTGTTGGATATACATATCTTCATGTCTCTCCCTCTTCTTTTCTGGTTCCAAGTTTGCATTAACTCTTTCTCTAATCTACAATATCTCTTTCCCTTGTTCCACATGCTTTGCTATTATTACACCTCGCTGAAGTCTTGTATTCTTTCTCTGTCTTTCAGTTGTCGGTTTGCTGGCGATTGCCACGTGCTACATGCAGTTAAGCAGTGAAAAGTGAAAGAAAACTGGGTACAGCTTTAATCGTTAAAACCGTGGTTCATTCCGTCAAAATGATGATGATGAGAATGATGCTTTCCCTTCTTCAAACTTTTGTGATATCATCCGGGTATTAAGTTAAACCTTACGCACTATAACATCACATTGCATCTTCCGGAGAAGGAGGAGAAATGTCTTCAGAGAATTATTATTATTGCATGAATTTCAGGCAATATACTTCCTCTCCAGACTGAGAAGATTGTATTTCTTTAAAGCGAGCTGGCGAAGACGATTGCTCGTTCCCTTCTACTTCATTTTCTCCCACTTCCTTCATGGGAACTGACAGCACTGACGATGCATTGTTGAGTAAAGTATAGGCATTACAGTTTCCGTCGATGAGAAATTTTCTACCTTATTTTTATTCAAGGTCTGGGACTTTCTTTAGAAATATTACTTTGAAACTCCTGAAATGCGTGCGGTATAAAATCTTCATAGTACTTAAGCTACCTGTCAATACAGCATGAGCTCAATTTTACATGAGTTTTCAAATGTTACTTTAAGTTACATGGTTTATAACATATCGTAGCATTTCCACAAATATTATAATTGTCTTCTTGTCAAATAATTTCTTGAACTTTTGTATTGACACTGCAAGAGTTTGTTGAACAAATACGGGACATTTGGCAATTTTTTTTCCAAGGTACGATTAAAGTATAGTATGGGTTTTGGTTCAAACCCCAATTTTGGGTTTTTATGATTTTTTTGGACAATATGGGTTTTTAAACAGGGACTCTGTACATGTGTCTCACATGCCCCATTTACCCATAATTGTTTTGTTTAAAAATTCCAAACTCAATTTAAAAACGCACGAGAGTGAACCTGACATGGGCCTATGTCAATGGAGCGAAGTTGCATTTTAAATTACTTTCTAGGCTGCTCTTTTCAACTACTATACTTGTACTAAATAAGGAACAGAAATAAAAATAAAAATAAAGCAAAATAGATTAGCAAATATTACGTTTTCTAGGATTCAAATGTTGCTAAATAATTAGAACGAAAATTATATTATTTATCGCTTTGCAACAGTTTAATATTCTGCACATAACGAAGGTTTTTCACGTAGAGAAAATATTTGAATATACATACATGTAAATATGGTACCTACTTCCGTGCATAAATCACAAGAGCTCAAGGTTAGAAAATTACACATTTGTTAAATTAGAATATATCGCCTTAAGGTCTAGACGTTTTCAACAACATAACAACTAACGCGTCTGTCCACCTTTGAGAAAAGATTTAATACTACGAAATTAGTAAACAATAACAGTACACAAATTAATAATTATTTTCTTGGTAAGGCAGGGTTATTTGTAAAAGTGTAAATAAAAGTAAGTTACGCAAACCGTCTAAGGTTTTTAACGCTTTAAGAATGTATCCACGAAAGTTACTTCTTTTTTCAAAACATATTTTATTTGGCTTTCCTTCAAGATACATCTACCTATTTTGCATTTGCCAGACGCTTTTACCAACCACTGGTTTTGTTTCAAGGAATACGGTTTTATCAGAGCATCCAAGTTACCCCTTTTTGTTTCAAAACATAATTGAAGATTTGGAGTGTATAAAACGTAAACAACAGGCATATGAGGACAATGCCTTTCAAAGCCGAACACATACATGAGATAAAAAAAAAACATTTTAAACTTTCTTGTTGTCGTAAATATACCAATGTTTGGTACAGAATTTTATGCACCTTGCCCTTTCCTAGTTCGACTACATTTCATGAATAGCTAAAAACTAAAAAGGATATCAACCTTTCATCTTTCTCAATTTCTCCCTTTTATTATTATTCGACTTTAACAAGGAAGTAAAAGCTTGTACTTATTATGTTCGAGCTATGCTTTCTATATAGTTTCTCCAAACAGCCTTAGTGTCGTGATCATCATTACGTATATACCTACTCAGAAGTTCCCTTTGGAACCTTCGGTTCACCTTTGTTCCCGTTATAGAGTTGGATAATTTCTGGGAAGCAATTTTATTCCTCTTTACATGTGTAATCAAACGGCAGTAAACAAGGTAGTAAAAAGTGGGATGATTGGATTGAAAAAGGTGTTGGAGGAAAAGAAACGTGAGGCAATGCTCGTCCGCTTTACTTAGAACGACTCCTACACAATAGCATTGCCTTTCGGGAGCGAAGCGAGTTTCCTTTTTATTATTACCTTAATATTCAGCGTTTACCTAGAAAATTCTTGAATTTCATCACAACAAGTTACTTACGTAAAAAGGGCACTTCAAAGCTCGTTTGCCAACCATTGTTAGGAAATCGTCGCCCCGTTGAATTTAAATTCTGTCATTTTCACAAGGAAAAGAATTAGGTGAAATCAAGTGGAACTTTCCGTCCGTGCTAAGCTGAGAAAAGGGGAACGCTACTTCTGTGTGCGTATCTTTGTGTAAAAATGGGAATTGTGCACCAATGAGTACAGGGCAGCGTTATTTCAGAAATCTATGATATATACCGAGCAGTCATGTTGTTCGAGCGTTTATGATTATTATTATTAGATAGATTTAGCCCAGATAGAATCTTGGATAAACTAAGATTTGGATCTTTTTGCATTCCCAAACAGTCTAATTCCAAATGTGTAAAACGAGTCGAAAGATGTTATTATACACCTCAAATTTATTTTTATGCTTGTATGCGAGCTAAGAGTGCACAGAAAGTAACAATGAAGAAAAGAACTCATAAATTAAACCTAAATTGTACCACTAGCACGATCACCATAATACCATATCGCTGCCTCCGTCAGCGTAGTGCCAAGTACCCCACTGAAATAACCTCGTGATCTAGATCAAACCAAGAGTGGAGAATGAAAACCCTATCACAAACAAAACCCTGTAATTATCACCGTTTGAAGTAATCGTGCAGACAAAATGGGGCTCTGGTTCATTTATTCTGAAAGGCTATGGAGTGAGTACTGGACCTGGCTGGCAACTTGAATCAAAATTAGAAAAGTGTATTACACTGCTTGGCGCATCTACATAAGCGTAAAATCGAATGTCTTATTGCAAACCTTATAATAAAATATAAATTTCTTTGTCCCATTTTAGGACCGAGAAACAAACGATTTTGCCCATACCCAACAGGCTAATTTCATTCACCCAAAAACCAACATTTTATTCAAATATAGGCACTGGATCGTAATATTAAGCAATTTTCTTAACGGCTGCATATACCAGGCTAGCTGCTTTGTTGTTGGATTTAAAAATGCTTTCTCGACCACTTGATGTTTTATGTGCTCATAACAGCTACAATAAAGAAATTGTATTTGTAAACAATCCATTTTCTTCAAGTTTTTTCTTCTGCTCGGATGCACAATCTTTGATTATGGTTGTGTACTGGAGTATCCCATTCCTGCAATAAAGGCTTGCCTCATTTGCTCACACAGCCACACAAATACATCTCAATTACTAGAAGACGATCGTCTCAAGAAGGGCATAAATCTATAAGTAGAGCCATTTCCATGAAATTTTATACCTTTTTTGTATCGAGAGTACTAAAAGCAACTAAACGTTTCCTTATAAAAATGAGCATTTTACCATTTACATGTGCTTTAACTCTCTAGGAAATTGTTTCTACTTATACATTTCAGTGGACGGCGGTCGTAATACCAGCAAATAATAGCAGCAATATGACAATCATAATAATAATCGTCATAATGGTAATCCGTTTTAGTGTAAGTACACCTCATATAAGGTAGTCTGTCCCTCTTTAATGTAATAATAAATATCATAGTTCTTTCAGCACATTGTTATATCATCCGGGTATACTTAAATCAACGAATACATGTATAACTCGTATGTCTCAGAAAGTGACTGAGAGAAGGCATTTCTGAATGTAAAAAGTGAGAAACATGGAAGAACGGGTTATTTCTTATAAGTTACAGCCTTTTTCTAATGAGAAAAAAGTCCAGCGCTCGAGACATGGACGGAAAGCCCATAAGCTAAGGGATAAAAATGGAGATAAACAGTTGTCATAAATCAAAGGCAATTCAAAAATGCGCTGTCTCACGTCCCCGCCTGCGTTACACTTGCCTAGGTTTATTTACAGTGTAAGCCCACTCATTCCCTATACAACAATCTCCGGACACACGGATTTCTCTGATGACGATGTTGATGAGAGTACCACTGCGATATGCGAGAATGACAATGAGCAAGCAATAAGCAAAGTACCTTAAATACGGGTACAGTCGCAACGCTGTACCCAACGCAGCTGCTTATTGTCCAGGGAGAGAGCCGACACAACTGTTCAGCAAACACAATGCGCACAGATCCAGCAACAATGTCTCAGTTCTATTCTAAGTTCCATCATCATCTCACTATCACTCACACGTTGATAGGTAATACTTATATAAGCCCATTCAAACACAATAAACAATTTCTACGGGAAGGAAGACTTGGAAATATATTTTATGGGCTTGTCAGCTTACTCGACCATATAACATGAGTTTTGTGCACTGGTTCTTTCCACGATTAAAAATGAAGGCACCCAGAAATAATAATAATACCACACACACACCAACAATCACAAATTTCTTAAGGAAGCAGAAGAAATGCGTGCAGTTACACGAAGACTTTTTGACGATGACGGATAGTGAGTAATTATGTTTTCGCCCGTGAAATGATAATATGAAAGTATTACTTATGTGTACAACAAAACAAGAATAAGCTTATGGGTAAATGAAAATGCAAATAATACACCCTTTAATAATGTTGGTTGTGAAAAAGTAGAAAATGATGGTACGCTGGTGATGACAGTAAATAATAATAATAATAATAAATAACTACATAAACATACGGGAACAGTGTTACAAGTGATTATTTCCATGTATTAAGTTGGTCGAAGCACCTAGTTTATTTTAGTTTAGTATTCTTTTTAATTAGCCGTTCCACATTTCCAGAACTCCATTTTACTTAACTGCTATTATTGTATCTTTATATTTTTGTTTATTAAAACCGTAGACATTCTTTGATAGTGTCGGCTTTCGCTGGGAAATAAAACTTGTTCAATCCTTTGTGAGCTACTCAGACAACAATTTTCTTGATTGATGATTTTAGTTAATGACTGTCCTTGTGTTCAGATTTCTTCTTTGTAGCATGTAAGGTTGAATATTTACAGAGTGTACGCTTGTTAGCATTTCAAGTACATTTAAAAACATAAAGGTGCTCTCATGCTATGTTTAAAACAACTTAAAACGCCATCATTTTCACGTTTTTCTCTAATATTGCACAAAAGAAATACTCGAACTAAAATATGATTTGTAACATACAAAGTGTTATTATGAGTCTCTGCTATGCTAAGCTAATGTCAGATGTCAAATATATAAATCCCACGAGATTTGCATTGTAATGTAATATTATTATGCAATTGTTGTTTGTTTCTTGCTTCAACAGTCACCCTATTTTATAGTAAATGCTTAAACATAGACAGAGTCAAGTCGAGTGTTGGATTTGTTTATGACTATACCATCGCTAGATGATGAGCAGGCAAATGAATTGACTAAAGGCAAAATGAAAAAGTAAAAGTAAGCGAAAAATTCATGATGATAAAAATATAATTTTATGCACAACGAATATCTCACTAGGTTGATTCTGAATAGGTATGAACTCAACTCTCGATGTAATAACATGGGAAAGCTGAGAAGGGAGCACGCATTATGTAAATTTCGACGCAAGATGGAAAGTGAAGAAAAAGAGGACAGCAGACGACATTCAGCATACATCACGTTTCTCCTTTTAATTCCACTTTGATGATCAGAAGGAAGGAGTGAACGAAGTAAACACTTTATGCCTAAACACATGTACATTTTCGGAGTATCTTTGCAAATGGATGAAGCGAGGATGAGAGAAAAATGGCCCCTTGTAATTATCTAATATCCAGCTTCAAGATGAAGGCTTAGAAAATGATCATGCAGATCCTTCTCATTTTTCTTTTGTGTAAATCTCAAGGCTTTGAACAGTAGAATGAGTAGTGTGATGTGGTACTTGTTCCACTTTTTACTTTGGCTGATGTGTCTGCGAGCACTAATCATGAACAAGCAAGCATCCGGAATCGTCCTTTGCTCCTCTTCTTCCATCCTCTCTTCGCAATCCGAATATTATTCTTTGGAGTGGATGTACGGTGTCGTGTCACCATTGCCGCGCGCCTCTTGCCAAGTCTTCCTTTCTTTGCCTAGTCATCCAAATACCTATTTCCCTCCTTCTTTACTGGAGAGGAGCATACGTATATTTCGTTTTTTTGCAGAAAAAAATGGAGAAAAAAGCGACAGAAAATTGTAAAGGTCTTTCTCCTTTCCATTCGCCGCTTCCATTATAGTGTTGTACTCCAACAAAAGGAGAAAACGCCAGCCAACTAAGCGTACCTACCACATGTCTCCAATAAATGTGGTGGTGGCTCAGTTGCTGCCAACCGAAAAAGGCAACTAACTCCAAAGCCTATTATCCATCTCATCATGATTTACTACTGCCGCTTTCCCCTTATTTAAGCCGTGCTACGTTGTATACTTACTTAATGTTTGTATTATAAAAATACACGCCCAGTATGAAATATGTTGAACTTTGTGAATGCGTTCTCCCGGAGCAGCCTTTCAACATGAACTGCACACATTTTGTTAATACCTGCCTCAACAACATAAGGTAACAGCAATAATCGTAATAATAATCAAACGAAAATGGATGTCGCGCCAAAGTTTCTGTCTTCAAATGAACTCTCTTTGGTAGAGAGCTTTCATCTGTTACGCGACAAATTTTGCAGTATTGAACCCAAATCCATTTCAATTGGAGATAGCCCACACTTGGAATGTACAGTTCTATGAAACTGTATAACAACATTCGAAATTGGAACACCAGAAACGTTAGTGGCCTTTTCCTGTTATAATCGAAAGAAGTGAACCGTTACAATTGTCGGCTCAAGCATAAAGCAAAATGAATTTGGATGAGAGTCATCCGGACCAATTGAGAAAGAAGGCGTTTTGTGTCTGGTGAAAATGAAAACTTTTCCTATTATTTTTCGCATTTTGCAAGAGGAAGTCTTCGAATTTTAGATCAAGCGCATGAGATGACATCCAGAGAGAGAGTAGTGT
>VYYJ01005455.1:0-11080 GCA_021029165.1 Cyphoderus albinus
CCTATCTAATGATTGAATGTTCCCAGAGGAGTCGGCTTCTGCGAAAATAAATTCGTCATATGCCAGAAGTGAATGGAATGAGTTGACTATCTCCCAGGTGCTGATAGTGTCTTGCATCCACGAAATTAACGCATGGCTGTCCATTGGAAGATTTTTGGCTGCGATAAGAATGTTGATTTTTGGGGACGGGACTGTATTCACTCTTAAACTGAGATGCTCGTTTTTATTCACACTGTGATAAAAGAGTTGAGGGTAAAAGTCAGTAAAGTTGATAGCATGAATTTCAGGATAAAAAATAACATGGGCTTGAAGATTCCACGGCTTCGTCTGAGAAACCCATTTCTTAAATTTTAATCTGACGCAGAGGTCGGTTCCACCATTTTTAAATTTTAGAACATTCACTGGGGAAAGGAAACGGGAAATGCGGCAAGGTATTTTGAAGCTCCGAATTCCGACCTCTGACTCACTTCTGTTAATGAACATGGCCCTTGAGGAAAGTTGTTCGGGTATCCAAACATCGTATGTGAAATTTACATGGCCCATCGCGAAAATGAATCTTGCATACTTAAATGATCTGAGGATCACAGGATTTTGCAGTGAGTTAAACGGCATGTCGACAAACTGATAGTTATCTAGAATAGAGACAGTTTTATCTGTTATGAAGTGCTTCACCAAATCCACAAAACCGTTCACCGCGGAAAACTGCAAATTGAAGGGGTTATTGCTGTAAACGTTCTGCAATTCAAACGCTA
Source organism: Cyphoderus albinus (assembly GCA_021029165.1). Classification (NCBI taxonomy): domain Eukaryota; kingdom Metazoa; phylum Arthropoda; class Collembola; order Entomobryomorpha; family Paronellidae; genus Cyphoderus; species Cyphoderus albinus. The sequence continues at coordinate 753 of VYYJ01005455.1, forward strand.
TGTGAGTGTCGTTCATTACTGAACTCGCCGAAGCGTAATCAAAGAAACTAGTAAAAATAAAGAAAGTCAAAGTGAGACGCTTCCAACAATTTCCCATTTTCTTCATTTACCAAACTCAGATTTGTCAGAAAAGAAAAACGATCTTTTCATTCTCATCAATCTACTGTAACTAAAGGGCTTTAATGTAAAGTTTTGTAATTTCTTGAGGTGGTTTCGGATTTAGATTGTATTGCGTATTCATGCCTACGCACGCCATTATAAATAAATTTGATAGGTTTGGCCATGTGGGTGTAATTTACTTATTGTAATAAACTATTACAAAAGGCATCTCAGAATAACGGAGAATCATATAGAAACGCAATAAATGTTTGTTTCATTGAATGTTAAAAGAGTAAAAATGCGATAATCATATGTTTGTTGAACTGGACAACTTTGCAAAGTAAAGCTCAACCTTGCTTTTGAAATGTTGCACAACTCGACATAATTCATGTCTTTCAATAAATAAATGAACTATAAAAGTTGTTTTTGTCCTACCTAGATTAGTTTTGGGTTGGTAAACTCTCGAGTAAAATGTCCTCCTTGTTAAGGGCATGCTAACCACTCAAAAATGTTTATAGATTTATTTATTTTTGAAAAACAATTTTTATTGCATATCAGAATACTGTTTTGGGTTTTCTTACATTGTACTTCCAAAAGTATAGCAAATTAATATTAATACTCAATGAGTATTACTCATTATTCTAATTAAAGTGTTTACACCATGCGAACAAAATAATTTATGTCAAGCTGTAGCATTATATGGGTTGTAACGCAATAACATAACGGTGAACATTATTCCACCCTGAGACCAAGAGGAGCGCGTGATTTTATGCTTTTGTTCTTCCTCCTTGTCTACCTTATACATTATAGCTCTTTCTCCATAACTGTTGTCATCATAGATATGTAGATGACACGACACACATTTTTCAAGCGTTGAATCCTGCCTTCATTTGAACAAGCATCGTTGTGCAAAATTAAAGCGTTTGCCAACAATTTATTCATTACTGGCTGAAAATGTTCTGACATAGCATAAACCATGCCCATCAACTTGAGGAGAATTTCAAACAAGGCAATAAAACCATTGAGGACTGATATGATACCTGATGTAAGGACTAACTTGATTCCAGTAATGCTTTTAAATACTATTTAGTATTTTATCGAATTCCAAAACGTGAGATTCCGCAGTATTTACCTGTCAAGATTTCCACGCAATTAATAATGCTTTGCGCGAAACCGGCCAAGATCAATCCTGTGGTTCTTTCAGCGTCATCGACTTCGCGGTTAAGTCTTCCAAGCCAACCCTTTGTTTCTCCTAATCTATCTACCCTGTTGCATCTAGTAGTCCATAATATTTATTGAAATGAGAGGTAAAAAGGTTTTGTAACGTGATGGAGACACCATTTCTGACAACATAGGACTCTCCACCAAGGAACGAATAGTTTTGGCATCAAGCTCAAATAGAGCGGGATATGGAATATGTAACCCAGGTCTCCAGTCTAGGACAAATGTTATAAAAGGGCTTGTAACTTAAAATATCTAAGGTTCTTGGTTAACGCATTTCATACAAAAATTCAACTGAGCGACTAATGTCTACTCTATCGGATAATCAATTCCCGGACTACCTGTCAAAATCATGCTTTCTAAATTCTTTCGTATAAGTAAATACTCTCGCGTAGAACACCTACCATAGCCGTAGTCAACGGAGTCGAATAAATAAATAGATACAATCTGAATTGCCATCGACCAACTCTTTTAAGGCCACACTGACTTGACTGGGTTTGCTAGGAGTGACACAATATACCTTTATAACAGTTGGTAACCACAACTAGCTAGTAATATCGTCCACACAATCCAACAATTAAAAGTTAGTTAATCTTTGTGCCCCGATCGCTGATTTTAATAAAATTTATTTGGGAATGTTTTCGCTTTTCCAAAAATAATTAAACCTATTTCCATGATTCTGAGTAATTTCGTAGTAACATTCAATAACGTTGACTGTGTAAGAGCGAGACAATATTACGGGAAAAGTTTTGAGGCAAGGCCAAGGCAAGATAATTAGGCAATGAAAGTGCAATAGAAAATTGGCCATTAGCTAGGCGAAACAAGTAAGCTGAAGGGCATTGAGTGAAAAGAAAAGAAATTAAAGTTTTATTTTATTACTCACTTGCACGCTATGCATAAGCTTTATGAGTTTGCTCATGTTGATTATTATTTTTAATTAACTATTATTAATTCTACTGTTACATGTTTAACCCGAACTGTGCCAATTAAATTGAATCGGATTGGTCGCTCTCTTTTGCACGCAATGCAAGGTTGGATATTGGTGGTGCATTGTTGAATTTCTCTACTGTCATTTTATTTCAAACAAACTTGAAACTAAAATAATGTCATACCTAGGTAACCAGCAACGGAAGAAAATATGTAGATATTAATTAAATTCCGTTTGGTGCATTCATCTATTTGATTTTGAATTTCAACTGCCTGGCTAGATCATTAATGATTACTCCGTCAAACGGCAAAGTTTCATAAAGCTTTATATTAGATTTAAATGTTTTGTTTGCATTTACACAGGTACTTTATTAAAACACCTTCCAAAACCAGTCAAAAAAACTTCTCATGTAATAGATATTTACTTTCTTTTGTCTGGTTTGCACTGCACGTTTGGAGTGAATGTACTACACTTTTTCTGTCACTTCTAATTAATTCTGTTGGAAATTCGTGTCTCAACTCAAATATTCATTTGTACAACAAAACTTTGAATATATGATATCTGCTCATGTTTCTCAAAGTAGTATAACATTTTCTAGTGAGACATTTGATATTCATCGGATTACGAAAAAGAATGAATTCAGAAACTATAGCATAGCATTCAAACGCAATTCATGTTTGATTCAAGCATACACCACCGTACTTCCTGAAGACAAACAGAAAGTTTATAATTTCCAGGATCGACGAATCTACTGAAATTTCAGCGATTCTATTCATGTCGTGCGTAGGTTGGAACTGTCTTTTTCTCAAATTGATGACGCTCATGATTTGCAACAATAAATCAAAAAAATGATCACGCTGTATTTTTATTGCGCGATTCTAAGTTCATCTCCAGAAACAATTACAAGAATATAGAAGGTTACAGTGTAGAATGAGATACCTTACGCGACTCAGTTCACACCCTTCCGGTTCATTTCATTCCAGAAGAGAAAACATATTTAAATACCCAAACTTTCTCACGAAAACATGCAATTCGCTTGGACGGTCACTGCTCATCATAATGATAATTTCTCTCCTGGAAATATCATTAATGTTTCAAAGAAGAAAGTACTACGGTTTGTTCCAGCACAGAAAAATATGGGATTCCTAAATTCATTAACAAATATAATGAGAAGCGTCATTGATCAGTCTTCATCGGTCCAATTCCAATACCAAGTTTTAAGTGGGTCGAATATCCTTTCTCACTGTGGGTAACGTGGATTTTAATGCTCATCATTCTGGTCAATGGCTACAAAGCCGTCATCTACTCGTTTCTATTCAGCGGTATAAAAGCGGCATCAGCGGCGAGGCACATTTTGCTTAGTTCATTGATCAACGCTACATCAAAACCGTTCGAGGACAGAAGCCACTGCTTAATCAGATAAGTAAAAATTTTGACATTTCTCCCATTGGCTTGGTAAGACAAATTTTGCACATGATGTCATTTAGGACAATAGAGAATTCAAGAGCAGCTACAAAACTGGCGATCAAAGCTGAAAAAAAATAAATTGATGGATAGATACTCCATGGACAATGCTTTGCTATTTTCGCTTTCTTAAAATGTGCATAATAATATGATGCTTTGCATTTTTGCATATTTACATTTCTCGCAGAATTGATACGTAATAGAGTGAAAATAACCTTTGACATAGAAGTTACGACCGGATGGGTCAATTATTTCTTTCTACTGTAGGGTTTGGTACTAATACATTACATGACTATTGAATATTAAAATGCAACATCTGTAAATGTGAAAATAAAAACCATTAAAAATGTCCAAAATGGTGTGTGGTGAAATATGGTCATCTAAAATCTAAATATACTTTTAATTGTCTTCGAAAGACTTAATGCGGTTGAAATTTTGGGTAAGTCAGGAGTAGCTCAATTTGGCTCTATCATCAGAAGCGATAATCCTTTCTGTTTTGGACACCCAAAAAGGAACACCTCAACGCATAAAATACTTTACCTTTCTCATACTTTATTTTCATGGGACGAACAGACTGGAAAAGCTTTTTAAAAAATATAGCGTGCTTCCACAAACCACCCATGTATTATGGCACTTCTTTAATTATATGCACGTGCAGTTGGGTATTGGAAGATAAAAATGATTCTAAATTAGTAATTACTCAACTGAAAAGTGTAGCGGTAAATGAGCGATAAATAAGGAAAAAAAAATACGAAGTACGTTTATATTTAGTTTTACTTGCACACGCATAGATATTTATTTCGTTTGCCCTTAGCTCAGTATTCAAATATTTTTATTCCATTCACCGCAGTTTTAATTTGCTTTTACGTTCCACTTTTGTTATACAACAGGAGGACGCCTCATTTACATTTCTTCGCAGTGGACCTCTAACGTTATTCCATTCATTCACATTCTCAATGAGATTTTCTCATTTGAATAAGCTCAAGCTGTGCCAGGGTATTAAGACGTATTCAGTTTAGTGAGAAACAACAGTCTTCATTTAGCGGTGAAGGTGGAAGTCAATAAAAGTCAATGAAAAATTTGTAAAAGCGTCCATCAACTTGAAGTCAATAAAGTTTCACTAACTTAGAAATTCACAAATTAATCAGTTATTGGTGAGTGAGACAAAAGCAAGAAAATAATTTTTAGTAGCTTATAATTTACAATTTTTTAAATAAAAAATTAAGTTGTGACTTTCATTATTGCGTCGTTAGTTTTTTGTTTTTTAGTTTATAGTTTTATCTTTAGTTTTTACATTTTAATGTCCTATTAATGCACTTTTGGTTTCGTTTTTAAATTTTTCAGCAAGTGCTGCAAAATTGAAAAATGTCCAAAAAGCAGGATACAAAAACAAACACCAATTTTCCTGAATTGGAAGAAGAATTGGCAATGCTCAAGTGGCATGGGCAAGTCAAGGATGAACCAAAATCTGCGGAATTTACCGTAATGAACGGCATGATACCACATGTAAGTCAGTAACACTGAGGACAGCGAGTCAAAAATTGAAGCAATAGAGAAAAAAAGTTAACTCTTTTCGAAATTACATAATTAAATTATATGAATTCCAGGTTTTGGAGAGGATTCTCAGTTTTCTACCTGTAAGCAGCCAGAAAGAATGTCGACTGGTTAACACCGATTGGAACAACGCGGCCATGCTCCAGTTGCGAAAGGATCGTCCTTATTTTCGCATTCCACCTCAAAATATTTATACATTGCTGTATCTCATGTCGGACTACAAAGTACCACCGCTCGCCAAATTTTCGATCAACCCGGATCAAATTTCACCTCAGCATGTGGAAATACTTTTTAAAAGCATTGCCCCCTCTGCAACTCACCTTGACATTTGGAGCGATGTTAACGAAGAAACCATAGATTTAACTCTGTGGACATAATTCCAAAATTCCCAATGCTAACGAGTTTGGAACTAAATGTCACTTTTCCTTTTGTACCAAGTATTAACTTGGACCAATTTATGACAGGAAACGGAGAAAATGACTGGATGGTGAGAAGTACACTCTTTGGAATACTGGAAAAGTCGCCAAAGCTACAAAATCTGAAGGTTGAGTTATTTTATTGGGGAGAACCGATCAGCTATTTTAAAGATTTGTTCTTCGAGTCGTTGGAAAGAAAGGACAATGCCAATCTCAAGCACCTGCAAATTAGTATCCAAGGACTGACTGATAGTGACTTTTCACGACTGATTGCATTGGGGTTGAGGCTGAGGTCCCTCATTTTGTATTTCGAGTATGTACAGGATGATAGATCAAAATGGCGAAATGAATGCAGATTTATTGATTTTCTGAGATGCCAATCTGAGACACTCGTACACCTAGAACTACGTGGGTTAAGGGGCGTTTTTGACAGGTTTCAGTTTCCTCTTTTGAAAAAAATCGAAACGCTAACGATCAATTGGTGGCGCCCATTGAGTAGGGATTTTCAACCAAGTCCATCGATCAACTACGAACAACTTCCCACGTTGAAGAAATTAGAAATTAAAGACTGGGACAATCGTTGGATGCAATTTTTACCGGATGCTTCCTACACTCCAGTTCAAGCCGTCGAAAATCTTAAGCTTGATTTGCAAACAAATCCAATTAGTGAAGAATTAGAAATCTATGTACTTCATGCAGCGCAGTACTTTCCGAACCTGAAAGTTTTAGGCGACATTCCCGTCAACGTGCGAATTGCCAACTCTATCTACAAGTGGCTGCCTCGGCTTGAAGAGCTGACATTTATCGTCGGACCCACTCGATCCATCGACGACATAATCACCGGTCTTTCTTTGGAAATATGCGCTGCTCTTCGTCTCCTTCCTATTAGCGAGATCAGGAAATTGTCAGTCGAAAAGAATGAGAAAGATCTTGATGCGGATTCTTTACGGCCGTTGTCATCACTTACACGTAACGTTTTTCTTTACCTCGTTTCTTTATAATTGCAATATATTCTTCTTTATATTGCTACTTTTCATGAACACAGCAATTTAACATTAATCTAATATCATTTTAAATGTTGATTTTGCTAATATTGCAGATTTGAAAATATTGCGTCTCAAAGAAACAGGGCCTGGGCGGTACAATCGGACAGCGGAATTCATGAGACTGTCGACTTTACTCGTGCTCACAAAAATGCCATCCCTCAAAAGAATCGACTTTGGCTGGCGGGCACCGGCTTACATGTATACTGTAAGTGAAAAACATTTCAATTAAGATGTGGAACACACTGAAATTGTATTTTTTCAGTTTGGTTTTTGTTGTCGTGTTTTTTTTTGCAGGATATGGACGATGAAATTCAAGATTTAAAGGATAGCGGAAAGTCGGTTCTCTATATATTATAAATTATAATTTATTGGTGGTACTTTTTTATATATGGTAACGTAATATACGAGATATCGTTGTATGTACTAGTATTTGTTGCATGTTTTGGTTGTCGCTAGGCTAAAAAATACAAATGTTTTTGTATCGATTAAAAAATAATTCATTTCTCTGCAAGCAATTAAGCATGCATAACGTAGCATTTTCTTTGTACTACTTTACATTCCACAACAACATAGAAACACGCCAGTTTAAAAGTTAGATCAGAATGCTGATTGTAGACAAGAGTTTAATGGGCAGCAGCAGCATTTATTTAACAGTGGTTGATGTAGACTGTTCATCACATTTGTATGTAAGTGAAAAATTTCCGTTTCTCTGAATCCCCTAGAAATGAAACTAAAATGAGAATGAAATGAGCGAGATTGTGATTATTTCAAATGTGTAATTTTCTTTTTCCTTGCTGCTGGAAATACTACGAGCTGAAATTGAGGAGATATTTGTGGAGGTAAATGCCTTTGAGACGCCCGTTTCTGCTTGCTTAATTCTAATTGACGTTTTGATAGATATACGGTGATCCTGCTGTCATGCTCCCACCACCGCCTATTAATAATTTATTGAAGGGTAACAATTCTGTCAGAAAGTGTCAATCAGATTGATTATAATTGATTTTCATCTTATCATGGATTACTTACCATGTTACCATAGAAAGATCATATTCTAGTGCATCCTCTTTGTTTCAGTATTCCATACCTCGTCATACAAAAAAAGAAAACAGGGCCCTAATAAAAGTAATATTCAAATATTCTAGAAGAAACAGCGGATATATCAAACATAGAAGTATTATATTATTTTTCTGCATTGTATTATTGTACGAGGAAAAGTCCGTTCCATTGAAATACTGGAATGGTATCTAGGAAAAACGGTAAGAAGAAAGGAAGAAAAAAGTGATGCTCATGCTACTTTCACTCGCATGGACCACAGGCTTAAAGCGACTTTTACCACGCTACATTCATTCCTGGATACTGTGTATTGTCTTGTACACGATATTACCGAAGTATGAGTCAAAAAGGAAACTTTTTCTTACACCCAGATGTAGATGGCTGTCAATTGCGCAGTCAGATAGAGAAAGCAATCACTTTCTCCAGAACTGTTTACAAGTGGGTATGCAATATAATAATCATATAGAAGGTTAAGAAAAGCTAATTTTGTTTTAGATTTAGCCCTGATAATTTTTTTTCTCTGTCGTACATTAGCAGGTGGCTGTAGATCACTTGATGATGACAATAATGATAATAATTTTCACATCTGGATAGTTTTTCAATTTTTCAACAATTTTCAAAATACACCATTTATCTAAAGTGCAAACACTCAGCAAACAGGCCAGAGTTAAGGACAATTCAGACTTATGAGAAAAGTTATAATTAAATTATCTAGATAGTCGTATATATTCCCAAGTGAATTAACGAAAATATGGTTAGTTACACGCTGCTTATTTTTAAGTCACACCTTTCTACTAATATGAGAACGCCAACGTCACGCCACCCATTGTTAAATTGCACATATTTTTTCTCTGATGTAAAAAGTACGATGAATGAAGTCACTACGAACGAGCCATGTTGAACACCGATTCACTTGCACAAACTCACTTTCTACAACGAACAGGGCACTAAAACATGTAATAAAGACGTTTATAATTCATCAAATTCATCGTAGAAAATCTCACCACTCACTATTTACTTTCTGTACCAAAACGCCCCATGACGGCACGACTCAGTGATCAGAGCAAAATACATGGAATATTTATACATTTTGTGTAAAATTCCGATACATTTGCAAAGCGAAGTAAAATGAAGGAACTGATTTGGTAGTTGACAACATGATGATAAGGGACCAGTGGAGTTACTCACTTTTCCTCCTATTACTACGCAGTATGAATGACTATGTCATCATGACCGAAATCATTGTCATGATGCATGATACGTTATTACGAATCAATCTATATAGAAATAGTATATTTATAGAAATTTTGTATGTGCATTTTTTAGTTTCTTATTTAGCTTTTGATAGGAGAAAAATAGTTTACTCTCCAGAGAAATACAAGTAATATTACAACAGACGTACATTTACATTGACATACTTTTATGTAGAGATACACGTACCAGTAGATGTAGATTAACACACATTTAAACTGTATAGTATTAAGTACATTAATATCACTACAAATGTTATACGACAATAAAATTCACTTTATTGATTGACATGAGAAAAAATAAAAAAGACCATGGAATACACAGGGAAAGAAATAGGTCACAATCAGGATACGACACAGTAATTTAAAGTAAATTAATAGCTTAATAAGAAGGTATTCATAATTAATTACATGTGAACCATACACATTAAAGTAATTATCACTTTTCCTTCTCTCCTTCCTACTTTAGCATCATCACTAGTTTACCTTTATGAAACATCGACAGATGGACTGGGTTAATCTACCATTTTACGTGTCCACAACTGCATCTTAATTTTCTACTTCTTTCACTACTACAATACTAGAAAATATGCGTGACCTGAAATTGAAACTTTGGGTTGGTGACATTTTCAACCAGGACAATGCTCAATAGGACATATTATCGCACTTTTTGCACTTATTATTCATAATTAATTACATGTGAACCATACACATTAAAGTAATTATCACTTTTCCTTCTCTCCTTCCTACTTTTGCATCATCACTGTCATCACTAGTTTACCTTTATGAAACATCAACAGATGGACTACTTTAATCAATCACTAACTCATTACACACCATCAATCGACGACTAGAGATTGAATTCCGAGAAATTCACTGTCAACATCAACAACTGCACTGTGTTAATCTACCAGTTTTCGTGTCAACAATTGCATCTTAATTTTTCTTTCACTACTAGAAACTATGCGTGACTTGAAATTTACACTTTCACTACACGTTACTTAATAATTGAGTCAATTTATTCCTCATGTTAATACTGCGACAAATATTTCTTCAGTAAAAGACATTACTAACATTCCCTCCCACTATAAAAAGAAAATAAACGTAAAACGAACAAATTTTTCGTCTCTTTTAACCATCATGACTTTAACAATTCGAAAGAATCTATTTGAAGTTTTACCACAAAAATTTGCTTAAAACATTTCTTATGTAAAAAATATGCACAAAAGTCAACGAGGTTTTAGATAACATAATCACAATATCGTTTTTTCATGTATACAAACAAGTAGTGCAACTT
>VYYJ01005456.1:0-11080 GCA_021029165.1 Cyphoderus albinus
CATCATCATCGTCATCTCATAGCCTCCGAATGGGACATAGCTGGCAGCGCCAAGGTCTTCTATTTCCGTCGTCATCATTCATTCCCCCTAGAGCTGACCCCAAAGAGAGGCCACTATGTACTGAATCCAGTGATCGAATCCCTGAAAAGAGTCAGACCGTTGCGCACTTTGGTCGAGAGACATATTACGGCGAACCCAGTCCTTTTTAATTTGATTTTTGGTGTCTCTGACCTTAGGACCTGACCCGAAAAGGCCAAATAACGCGACAGTAATTATAGATACAATATGTTATGTTTGAATGGTGAACGTGAAAAGAAAAACAAGACAATTGCATTGTAGACAATAGTCATTTTCACTAACTAATATTTCTCTTGTCTAATTGATTATTAAGGGAAATATTTAGGTCCACTGTCGATAGAGACGACGCATCTCTTCCTCGCGCCTCGGCCAATACCACCGTTCTCTTTCCCGCCTTGTGGCTTTCTTTTCTCCACTTTCTTGATTATCATGAATAACAGTAACTATGACTGACGAAAACAATTCTGTATAAAAGCAAGAAAACATTTAAACAATAGGTTTAAACAAATCGTTTAAGCGAAACTATTTTCATTGTACCTACACTCCACTATTGTATTTTTTTGGTCTCGTTTTCTTATCTCTCATCTACTAATCCTTCGTATAATGTTACATAACTTCTCGTATCACAGTTTAAGCGTTTCGTTGTTTAATCAAATCTTATATGCAAAGTTATATAGACAATTTTTCAAAACATTCAGATTTGATTAAAACGTGTATATAGACGTGTATGTATTTTTTAGATTTAGGAACTTCAGCATATCACAGAAACAAAAACAAACAGCAAAAAATTACTCTCCTCCTTCCTCGCCATCCGATCGGAACAGAGAAGCGTAAACAATTTACGAAATAAACAAATAACTAAAGTTATGATGCTCCTGTTGTAAATTATTGCGCACACAAAATACTTAAATCACCATTAAGGTTAACAAGAATGTCATGTTTGAAGAATGAATTATTACATAGAAATAAACGTTTCAATTTTTATTTATGGCGCTTATTTTTTTGTTAACTCCTAAATAGTTTCGACATTACAAAACGATTTTTTTACGCAACAACAACTTTCTCGGCCCTAATACAGGACCGTTAAATCGGCCACGAATAAACCGGCATGCCGCGGCAGTAGGACTAAACCGGCCAAGAAATTTCCGCCCCACGTAATAAGCAACCATATATTTTTGTACCGTTAAACCGGCGAAAATTTTGCGGTCCCTTGAGTGGCCGGTTTAACGGAAAACTGTATCAAAATTTGTTCATGGTAAATCTGTTTACTGAAGATATCAACTTTTACAGGCAAAACGCTAAACGGCAAATAACTTTAACTAGCAAGAGTATTTTATAAACACAGCACACAGTTGGCTAAATGTGTTTATTTTTGTGTGATGCTTGTAGAGTTGAAATTTAATTATATGTAATTTTTGGTTAAGAGTTAAGAGTTACCATAGTGGCGACATACATATTGGTTGATGAATGCATTCTGTTACTGTTGATAAATTATGAAAAACAGTATTTAACATATCGTATGATATTATAGTAGTAGTATATATTTTTTGGTTAACACGCCCTTCAATTAATTTCAGAACTCTACAGTGGACATCTCATCATCACATTTATCTTTCTCTGTTGCAGTCGACGTTTGTTTAATTACAGGGTCACTGCTGACAAAACCAGGATCATCATTGGCGACGAACGACCAAATGTACTTAAGCTTTGCTAACTCAAAATTTTCTCTAGCGAATCTGACCGGAAGCAATTGAGAAATTATTTAAGTTAATTGAAATTGAAATCCAGTTGAAATCCAGAAATTGGGAACTTAAAATAATTTCATGTATCTGAAAGCGCCCGTTTATCTAAGACATTAACTAATTCAATGAAACTTCCAAATAATTTCCTTTTGTACAATTGAATGTGGCAATAATAAAGAGGTTTTTCCCGCCCCTCGATTTTGAAACCAATGTTTTAAATGAAGGCTGGAACCTCCGAATAATTGCACCTCTCTATTATTGCTTCCCCCTGGGGTGCAATTGTTGGAAAGTTTCACTGTATCAAATTTATGGAACAAATAATGCCGATATTATAAAAACGCAATTTTTACAAATGAATAATAATTTAATGTGAAGACCAATCAAAAAATTTCGCTTGAGTCATGCCATATATTGATCGAAAAAATGTCAGCAATTATCATTAAATATCATCTCAGTTCCGCCCTGTTCCGCTATACTATTTCCTACGTAGGAAAGTACGTAGTGTTTTCTATGGAATATAATAGGAATTTGATCCACCAAGAGTTTCATAAAGGTACGAAGTACCCAACAAAATGCAAGAATTAGAGGTTGAAGGAACCTTTTATTGAAACTATATAATATATAATTTAACTGCACGGTCGGAGGGTACATTTTAATTGTTTTATTACGTAGAAATCGTCGAGCTTTCGAACCTCAACTGGGTTCTACTTCAGGAAATAATATATTGTAAACTATATACTATCAACTATATAATATATTTGTAAGACGTAGATACAGGAATCGATACAGGGAATGAAGTAGAACATTACTGTTGAATCAGTTTGGATTATCTATGAAGCATGTTGTGTAACCTTCGCCAGGTGGCGCCAAAGATCTTTTTTTAAACGGATTCATGTTCAGAAAACAAATTCTTGTGGATAATAAATATGTATTTCCTTATACAGATTTTTGTCTGTTTTAACTCTCAAGCGGAAGAAAGCTAAAAGTAAGGTCCCGCTATCCCAGTGTGTCGTAATATATTTGATTTTTCATATTACATACAAATTGTCATCGCTTTGTGTATTTATAAGGTCACGTCTCATTTGAAAACGTTAATCCGACTGGGATGGTTATCTACGTTTTATATAGATAGTGCTTTATTTGACACGGTTAAATGTTTTGAAATGGATTATTTTTTCAAATTATCAAATCCATCTGAATGAAATAGATTTTTATTGGAGTCTAAGGGTAAAACGAAACAAGACACCCTTATTTTCCACTTGTACTAAAATATGTGAAGGAACCAAATTCTCAACTTTACGCAAAACAAACTTATCAACTCTTGTTATAATTTGATTCTTTTCGATATAACAACATCTAACAGGATACAAATCTTGTCGCAAAACGAGACAACTAACTGAAGAAATTCTCTATACGACGCTTTCCTCCAACAAATTTTCAAATACAACAACCTGGAAAACAAAATGGCAAAACTATGTTAAAACTATTTTTAAAACGTAATGTAACTTTCATCGTAAATGCAATATGTTCCATAAATTTACCAACCGTTTACCATTGACACAAAAATTGTCCAAGATTGCAGTAAAAATTGGGAGTTAAATTAAATTAAATACAACAACAAAACATTATAGCGGTCGACTGTATTGTCTTAAATAAATATTTACGTTGAATTTCTGATTGGAAACTTTTTCTACTCATTCTCAGTATGTAAAAAATACTCTGTGCCGCGCCGCTTTAGTCTGCCGTAAACTTCAGGGAATACTTAATAACTCGAGTGATATTCTAGAGTTCAATATTTCCTGGTTCAAGATGGTAACAAATGCTGTGGATTATGAAATCAAGTTGGAACTGTTGGAACTGATGTGAGTTCCATCCGGATGGCTAAACAAAGGAAAACTGTTGACTTTGAAAAGACATTGAAAACTAAGGCAAAATAACCCGCAAATGAGAATATATCTCCGTGGTATTCTAGCAGTTTAATAATTTTAGGTTTAGTTTTTTTTAAAATTACAATACGTTCATAAAGTGAAGTTGAAACAAAAAAACAGCTTCCACGTCATTCCCAGTATTTCCGCAGTACTGCCGCTTTTAAAGTATAAAAGATGGGAGTAATCTTCAATGATACTGTGTTAAGTGAAAAATTGTGGCTGGGTTAAACGATTTGTTTTCAAGAGGTTTTCCAATTTACAAGTTTTCTTAAAGTTTCAGCACATGAATGGTAAAGATAACAGATTGACAACGACCCATGATGTACTTGATACGTTTGCTACGAAATATGTGCATGCGTGTCCACAAAAATCAAATGAAATTTTTACAGAAATAATCATTCAAAAAACTAAATGCAAATGAATCTGAAGTTTGAACAAGGGTTTCAAATCAGATTCAACCGAAAATAAAATAAACAAATCATTGCAACCCAACTCATTCCAATATTGTTGATCAATGCAGTGTCACTATCATTTTGGTTATACTTACAAGAAATAATGAGTATCTCTATTTTTACTTCCATTCTCTGACATTGGCGAAATTAACTAAAGTTTACTCTTTCTACGAAGTCTACTCACAAGTAACCTTTACGGACAGTCTCGCTCGCATTTTCATGAAACTTCGCACACTAGTTTGTTTTAGCGTAGAATAAACCCTAGTAATCGTCTCCGGTCTGAATAAGCAGTTTTAGATTAATTAAAAAATAATTAAATCTCGGCAATTATTGCTTCTTCTTATATGTCTAGTACGTTTTCTTCCAGATATACATAAATGTACATGTACTTACTCTCAAATTGTCAAACTCAACGTCCGATTTTTTTTTGTAAAAACATTTCAAATTTCAAATTACGCGGCATTGTAAAATGATTTTATTGTGTGCTCTATCAGTGCAATGAGTTGAGATTACGTATGTGTTCGACTTCTATCCTGAAGAAAACGTACTGGTGATATAAAAAGAGGCCTTAACTGCTAAGATTTAATTATTTTTTTATTAATCTAAAACTGCCTATTCAGACCGGAGACGATTACTACGGTTTATTCTACGCTAAATCAAACTAGTGTGCAAAGTTTCATGAAAATCCGAGCGAGACTGTCCGTAAAGGTTACTTGTCAGTTTGTTGTCTTCCGTATTGTAAATTTTTGCGGACATTTTATAATCATAGAGCATTCTTCTGACACGGCATACTACATACAGTAGCCGGATAAATTGATGGGGCAAACATTTCGAGAAAATATAATTGTAACTAGCAAACCGAGGAATTACGCCAAAGAGTTTTTGTTCGGCCTATTTTGTAGAGAATTTAATGCGCTACAAGATAGGTATTATACAGGGTATTAATTACAGAAGTATGTGGAAGCACAAATTGAAAAATGAAAAACTAAGCAAATGCGACGCGGAAAAATTGATGGGGCACTTCACGTAAGTCGGGTAAAATTATTTTTTATGGAACTGAAAAGTAACTATTTGTAGAATATATCATAACCACATGATAATACAACTAATTTAATTAATTTTTTCGAATTTTAGAATGGTTTACGAAGTTAGTGTTGCGATAAGGGATTTGATCATCCAGCGATGGAACGGGGGCGAAAATGGAACGTTATCTCAACGAGACCTGGCTGACAAGTACCATGTTCCGAAGTATACCGTTAACAACATCATCCTGAAGTACAAGAAAACTGAAAAAATTGAAAATCTGCCAGGAAGAGGACGAAAGGCGATATTTACCAAGAGTGAGGTAAATTATCTTGTAAGACAGGTAAAAATAACTCCTGAGTTAAGTGCCCCGAAACTTGCTGTGGCAATGGAAATTGACACTGGAAAATTTGCCACACCCTCCTGCATCAGAAAAACACTTAAAAAAGCCGGCTACAAGGTTTCCGTGCAAAGTGGAAGCCTTTCATTAATAAAAGGAATAAAGTGAAAAGATTACGGTTCGCGAGTGACCACGTTGAGAAACCCCAGTAGTTCTGGAATCAAATTTTATGGTCAGACGAGTCAAAATTCAACGTTTTGGCTCAGACGGAAGAAAAATAATGTGGAAAAAACCACAACAAAAACCTGAAACAGAAGAATCTTAGCCACACAGTAAAGCACTGAAGAGGTTCAGTCGTGACCTGGGGTTGCATATCATCGTCAGGCGTCGGAAACTTTTAATTTATAGATGGAATAATGGATAAAAATGTTTACCTGGGTAGACTAGAAAGGAATGTGAAGGAATCCGCCAAGAAATTGGCGATGAAATTTTCCAAACATAGTTATTTACCAAATTAAAATTATTGAATACTTTAAATGTATTAGTATACTTTATAACCATTTAAATATTAAATGATGTTTATAGTTAAGATGTTCAATACTGATTGTATTAATGAGTTTATATATTTTTCGTTTTTATTGTTCTCCACGTGTTATAAGAAATGTAATCGAATAACTAATTTTCAACTAATCTCACTAAGGTTAAAAGTTCAACAATTTGTATAGTAACATTTCTGTTTAATAAACGTAAGACAAATTTGTTTTCTACTGACTGATAAATAAATCACTTCGAAAAGACAACCACACAGTTTTCATTGTATTGCATGATTTGAAGGACCGACTACTATCTGTCTTACTTAACCCTAAATATAAATTCTAATGTCACAGCTAGAAAATACAAACGTTGGCGTGGAAGCGCAACAACGACTTTTGGCCATGTAGGTGTATGCTTCGAAACACTGTGGGATGGTTTGTTCTTTATAAAGCATAGTGTAAAAATAAAAGAGTGCGCATTGTATTAATCGTAACTTATATGTATATGTTTCTATGTGAGCATAATATACAGTACGTCTCACCAAAGTTGTCCCTCCATTTTCAAATGGCACTTCAAACTTCTTGTTTGTTAAATTTTACCGAAAAAACAATAACAATTAACATTTCATTTTGTTGGCATTAACTTAAGTAAAAATTCCTAAGCTTGAGTGTGGTAA
The DNA here is from genome assembly GCA_021029165.1 of Cyphoderus albinus. Taxonomy (NCBI): domain Eukaryota; kingdom Metazoa; phylum Arthropoda; class Collembola; order Entomobryomorpha; family Paronellidae; genus Cyphoderus; species Cyphoderus albinus. Next base: position 6,774 of record VYYJ01005456.1, read on the forward strand.
ATGTTAACTGTTTCATTTGTTTCGACGTTGAAATACGAAATACAAATATTTGTGCCATTTAAAAACGGTGGGCCATCTTTGGTGAGACATTGTATTACAAAAGCGCGGATAAACAAAGTAGATAGCTAATCGACTGTAATGTATTTCCAGATTTTTAAGAACCGAAAATGTATATCTTCATGGGCAGTTAGTAAAAATACTCGGTGGATATTGGTGCAAACCTAAAACGTATTTATTTCTAAATGAATTAATCGATGCTATTGTAGTTAACTAACTTATTTAATTAAGGTATATTGTCAAAACTATACTAATGATTAAAGCAACTTTGATTTCGAGTTTCAGCATTAAGACAAATTTAATAACATTTTTTAGCATTCTCATTGTTCCGAAATTCTCGGGTACTCATTCATCAGCGCTAGCGAAATTAATCCTGAATCATTAAACAAATTAAAAGAATTAATGAATTAGTAAACAAACAAAATCATGCGAACAAATGAGGTAAATGTTGAGTAAGAAAATATAACGAGCAGGATAAAAACAAATAAAAATATTACTAATGAACGCAAAAAATTAGTTGTACGCTTCTATTTTACAAAGATTGTTTACTGTATTAGATACGTGCAGTCACCTCAAATGAGAATTTGCATTGCTCCATAATAGTGTAAATGTAAGCTAATAATAGTGGAAGCTCTAACAAAAACGTTTGATAAACATACCTCACCACAACATAAATCAAAATAGACACACAACTGTATATTTTATCAGGACAACAAAAAGCCTTAAATCATTTACATATACAGATTTATTGTCCACACTCTTGTATGAATTACTGTCATTTTTAGTTTTCAATTTAAATACTGAAGTGTTCATTTCGTAATATATATCGTTATTAAATCAGAAACAAAGCTTTCTTTGAGTGCAGCTTATGATTGGTCGTTGGAAAAAGCCAAAATATTCACCCACATCAACAGGAGTTTTAATAATTAAAATAAGCAAAAGTAAGGTTTAAATACTTGAGCTGGCAATTCCTTATGAATCCGGAATGGTACATTATTTTCAAAGACTATATCACTCACTATGTAGGTTGTCAAACATTAAAACAAACAATCTTCCGGTTAAAAATTGAAACAACTACACTACGAACTAAACCTTAATTTTTTCGTATGGTGTGACGCCATTTAATGGAATGTGCGTGTTGGGCTGTTTTTATTTTGTGTAGGTAGTGTACCGCCCGTCAATTTAGTATAGTGCAGTATTAAGTTTAAATAACAATTCAATCATTATAACGAAGTTATTCAAGTTTAATGTTTTGAATTTAAAAGTCAACATGTTCAGACCAAATGTACATTCCGAGGACTGTCCTATATCTTATTGGTAGACATTGAATTGATTTATACTTACATTATTTTCGAGAAATCATCACTTACACAAGTATAACATTACATATATATCAATTTGTTTCAAATAGGATAACTCTGAATTTCATCACTATGATTACTAGCTTGGCAGCTTCGACGCTACAACTAAGCGTTGCATTGTATTTATTCTACCTATTTTAATGAGACAAAAGGGCACAAACACTTATTGTTAGTGTATGTATATATAGCGTGAATGTTCACTGATTAAGAGTTGTTTAGCCAAAGTTTGTGTTATTGAATTGATTAGTGTCATCTGTAACTGAAAAAATATTTACAGGCAATCAAACTCCAGATTACTCTAAATGAAATAAATAGCGTTAAATTGTTATTTTTACGGGTTAGGCAGTCGGTTCTTATATTATCTCTGCAGTCGGTTAAACGGGAGAAATTAGCTTTCTACTTTTATAATCATATATTTCATCTTCCTGGATAAATTAAAGGCTATGATCTGAGTTTGAATATGGAATGTGAAAAGATATTCCACATCTAAAATCATGCAAAGTATGTAAATGTTAATTAAAGAAAAATAATTCTACTAATAAAAACTAATGTAAGTACTGTAGAACTAAAATCACGAATGAACACTCAGAGTCTAGTTTTATACAATTTTTGTAAGAATATTCACTGTATTGCTTAAGGTGTTGTCAACTCAAACGAAAAACACAGCTCCCTTGCTCCCTATTTCTGTATCACTAACAGTTGTTCCAACTAAAATGCTTGATAAACTATAGCTAACTTGGATAAACATGCCTGACTATACCGTAATTCGATACCACAAATGAATGTGAATGTTCAGAACTACTCCCGACTTACCATGATACATCAGCTCAAAGAAAATTAAAAGCAAAACTGTATAGTTTCGGTATACAAATGCAATGATTAATGTTTTTGTACTACTTTCAATGTAACTTTAAACAAATTAAATACTGAAGTGTTCAGCTTGTATAAAATAATGAAATATGTCGGCTTTTGTGTTTGGTCCAATGTTGTGATTGCTGGTTGGCAAAAGTTAAAAGCTTCACCCGTGTCAAAATGAGTTTCAATAATTGAAACAACCAAAAGTAAGGTTAAAATAATTGTTAAAAAATGCATACATTGGGATTTGCTAAGTCCAGCTGAGCGCTGTTTACTTTTTTTTATGTAGAAACCTGCATATTATTATAAAAGCGTTACCGGCCAATTGCCCTTTCTGCACATTGCCCTTTAGGGGTAAACTGCCCTTTGTCCCTATTGCCCTTTGTGAGTATTGCCCTTACTGCAAATTGCCCTTCGTGCTAATTGCACTTAGCATCAATTGCCCTTCGTACAAACTCCCCTGGAAACTAACTGCCCTTTGTTGATACAGCCTTTAATGTAAATTGCCCTTCAATAATAGAATCCTTCTATAATTGAAGAACTATGGGAATCCAAAATATACATGTTCAACAAATGCAATGTGCAGACAATGTTGCTTATTGTTACGTTGACAAGTACAAACAACGAACTTTCAAAGGTCAAGTGGCCAAGCAGTTTATCCTTACAGGGATTGAGAGGATGTTACTGATTTTTACCGGCGGTGGCCAACCCGTCTTTTACTGCGGTCGANAAGCAGTTTATCCTTACAGGGATTGAGAGGATGTTACTGATTTTTACCGGCGGTGGCCAACCCGTCTTTTACTGCGGTCGAAAAACTTCATTAGCTTAAGCACGGGGCATGGACGGGCTTAAGCAGCCAACAGGTTTTGTGGATCAACACACCCCATACACTGAAAGTATGGAAATTGTAGTAGTTAAAGTTTCAACATACATAAACTAAATTAATGTCCTCTGCCATACTGTTTAACAAACATTCATGTTTGATTTTGTGGCTAGTGCTCATTACATTTCAGTGTTCTAAGTTGTCACTTCTCTATGAAAAATTTGAATAAACTTACATGAAAATGCTTTGAAGTAGCTTAACCTTCCATCTATCAGCAAAGGTTTTGAGAGAGCAGCAAAAATTAAATTCATACATGAAAATGCTTTGAAGTAGCTTAACCTTCCATCTATCAGCAAAGGTTTTGAGAGAGCAGCGAAAATTAAATTCAAATTGGAGTTCGCTGAGCAACAGGGTATCGGTTGCTTGATATATACAAGGGCAATACTCACAAAAAGGGCAATAGGGACAAGGGGCAGTTTATCCCATCAGTGCAATGTGCAAAAAGGGCAATTGGCCGGTAACGAATGAAAGTGAGCACGATCACCACATCATCGAAATCTGATGATCAGTATTGGATTGGATGCACTGCACATCGTCTTCGTTGTCTTGGCTTTTGTAATTTTTTACCATTTATCTTTAATCGACACGGTGAGTTGAGCTTTTGTATAGAGTTGACGTTGACTGACGTTTTCTTTTCAGCTTTGTTAAATTGTCAATAAATTGTTTTTTCTCAGTTAAAGTTTTGATTTCGAGTCTTTCCAAAGCAAATTGACATTTCAAACCGGTAACTTATTTAAAGTGCCCATACTTATTCAAGTTGTGTCTATTTTTATTTCAATGAAATAATTTCATAGAATATATAATTAACTTATGTAAAAACAAATTATTTTTGAAGTTACGTTTATCCGCTAGGTACCGAATTCGTTGAGTTGGATGGATAACTAGCACTAAATACACCACTCAGCTCCACTCCGACTAGATTAAGGACTGTTATGCTCCAAGAGTGAATCAATTGTGACCTTGATTAGCTGGATTCTAATTCGTGGGGTCCAAATACGACATGGATAAGCCAAATACCAGAAAGAAAACCAAAATTGGCCCGGATGTGAAGGGAAACTCAAATGGTTTTGTTTACGAGTATTTCACTTTGACTTTCGGTTTCGACTCTTTCGAACCTTTTCTTATCGATGCTTACGCTTCAGAGAAGGATC
>VYYJ01005457.1:0-11079 GCA_021029165.1 Cyphoderus albinus
AGACTTTTCTCTATTCTGGTAAATGTAATTTTCTTTATCAAGAATCTTGATATCTTGATAAGTAGCTGAAAATGATTTTTATCAAGATTCTTGATATTTTCTTGATAAGGGAATCTTGTTACGTGAGGCCTACGTACAATTGACATAAAATAATAAAAACCCAAAACCGAAATATATACACGATTGATTTTATTAATCGTTTTCCCGTAACGGTGTTAATATGTTTGTGTGAACAAGAATTTGTGAGTAAATAATTAAATAAAACGAATGACATTTCTTGTTAGTTCATTAATTTTTAGAAAAATATTTTTTAAATATACTTTTTAAATAATTACACTTATAGAATCTCAAATAAAATTCCAATAACCTCAAACAATTCTTAACAAAAACCGTTTGTAATGATAACGATTCATTCAAAATTGGCCTTTTAAACCTAAATTATCAAATTACTTATATCAAATTTGAAGATCGATAATCATAGTGAAGGTGACATTTTTTTTCTTATTAATTTCAAATTCTCCTTATTGTTTTATTTCAGCCCGACCCTAGTATTTTCATCGGTTTAGTTTGATTTACTCTGGCTTTGACAGTGAAGAAACTATATATAAACTAAATGAATTAGGATAATACAAAGACTAAATACATTGTAATGTATTGTCTAATCAAATATTATGAACTATGTGTAGCAAATTGCTTCCAAGAAAATCATTTTACTTAATATTTTACAATTTTCAAGTGTAGCCAAGTTCATCAATTCGTTTTCATAATTAGTTTCTTGTTCACAAGATACTACTGCATACATATGTATATGCTTAGATGGATACTTTTTAATTTATTATTGATTATACAACGGCGTGTGTATGCTGTTGACCACAGTTAAAAAATTCCACGCATAAATATTTCAATATTTCCATAAAATACACATTGCTACTTTAATACAATAATGTGGTTAATTTTGCTCAATTAGAATTTTATTGACGTGTGGTTTATTTAGCCAGAATATGAGTAGTAATTAAATTGTCACTTAAAGGCAAGTTCACAGTGCTACATTGTTAATCTCAAGAATTATACAAATAAAACGTATAATATATTTTACAGACCCTGGTATTTATAACATAGTAAACTTGTTTTTAAATTAACCTCCTGTTGCGGGGGGCTCACATGCACAAAGTGGTGTTTCGGTGCAACCGGCAGTTGGCCAAAAGCATGGGCCCATGTCAGCACTGCACATCATAGGGTCTGCCGGTTGAGCTCCGGGAGAACATGTTGCTGGAGCTGGACAACCCTGCATGCTTTGGCAGGTGGTAGAATTCGCCGAGCTAGTTTCAGTTGTAGCAGCCGTTGTTGGGGGTGGTAGTGGAATAGGTAGATTAGGAAGTCTAATCCATCGTAACACTCGCTCCTGAAAAATAGCATTCAATTGGATAATAACAAAATTTTTATACATACTTTTATCAAACAAGCCAATTCCATATAACTTACCAATTTAGATTCTCCCACTGCAAAGTTGGGCAGATAAACAAACGCCAAAAGGAAAACAGAAATTATTAACCTAAACTTCATTTTGAAAGTTTAATTTTTCGAAAACTTTACAGACTGAATCTTCGAAGTATCTAATGAAAAGAGAGACGATGTATAGTGGATTGATGAGTTGTGCCTTCTTCTGCTACCTTTTATATCAAAATTTTTCTAATTTCAAAGCAATAGCTGCCTGATGATTTGAGAATTTAATTTAATGTTTTCACATACAACCTGATTTAATGTGTCTGTTAGAAATATCGAAATATAACCCCGTAGTAAAGAGCAATATTTGAACAAATGGTTTTCAGAATAATACCTAAATACGGGGTTGTATGATTTATTTTATTGAGAACATATACAGTGGAGTAGGTTAGAATACAATGATGTCAAGGACGTTTCTCTCAATTCAATTCTCATTGTGAAAACAAGTGAATAACCTGACCTGTAGTGTTCTAGTGTTTATTGAGAAATTCCAAAACTAGGAATGTTTTAACAGTTGCTTGTTAGAATTAGAAATATGGGTCAAGCCTAAAGCAAATTGCGGTTATATGCTAAAAGTGCAACAATGACAATAATACCCTGGTTTTTCATTGCACCTCAGAGAGCTTTAAGTAAATAGTATGGATTAAAACAGACTAAACCCTAACCCAAAATCTTATTTCAGCTAAATTTACAACTGCAAATTTAATATAAATATTTGAAGAGTAGGTTGTCGCTTCGGGCTAAATTTATTTACTGAGATGTTAACCCAATAATTTTTTAACTCTTCTTAAATATTAGATTGCGTATTTAGTCTTAATGCTAATTTGTATCTATTGACTTTTATTATTTCATCTGCGCTATTTAAATGAAAATTTCTGATTGAAGAATATTTGCAACAGTTTCACAAATTCGTTTACTTTTTTTACATTATAAATAGCAAATTACCAAAAACAGAGACATATGCACATACTTGTGGGTGAAATGAGAAACAAATTAAATTGTAATAGTCTTGTCAGTATTTTAATTGCAGTTGGTTGAGATTTAAACTTGGATAAAAAATTGCAATAAGTTACTTATGCCAGATTTTATTTGACGAAATTGTGTCAAAAATATGTGTCAAAAATTTATTCTCTAAACGAATCGACTGATTTAACACATTAAACGTTTGATAACAATAACCGGAAATAATCGGAAATCAGCCTCTAGTGGAAGCAGCCTCCACCGTTGCTTCTGCATCTGCAGCCGAGGAGGGAATCACAAGTGTAGTCTTTGCCATTACAGCTACCACGGCAAATCGCACTTTCCTCAGATGAACAATCCTCAGTTGCTACTTCATGTAAAGGCAGCACGACAAGAAAAAATAAAATGCAGATGATAAAAACCTTCATTTCGTTGTTTTTCAGGGGAATTGAAAAATAATCTGACAGAAGTTACTTTTTGTAGAACTACTAATATATGCCGAAGTGTATTAACGTCTTGACATGAATCGAATGTAATGAAATTCGTAACTGCATTTGTCATTTATCCTTTATATAATATGAACAAAACGTGTTTACAGAAATGGCCACAACGATTATATATTCAACTTAATTCTGGCTTTGACTCGATATTGTAGTAATTATACGAGTTATGTTTGTGGCAATTAAGTTCTACATATAATTAGCTAGAAAATTTTGAAATGATATTTTAATGATAGGTAATTATTTTAAGCAACCAGCGAAATGCAGCTTCATTTTCTTCGATGCAATTACATAAACCTCTCAAGTAGAGTCTATAAATTGATAATGTCTTTTTACTTTTACTTTCTCAAAACTAATTATTGTTTGTGTTGATTTCCTCTAATGAACCGAAACATAAAACATGACGTTGTTGAATATATTAAATTTGTCAATGCAATTTAAACTACAGTTCAACTAATAGAATTTTTAAAAATTATGACCAGTTTGAATTTAATACTAGATATAGTGGCAAATTTGGACAAAAGAAGACAAATTAATTTTACAAGATAATTAACATGATAGTTACGGATGTAAATTTATTCCGATTTAATTGAGAAAAAAACATTGAAAACCACAGGACTTAACATATCATTATAAAGTTTAGATTATAACTTACAATTAATCACTCAACGTCAAATTAAATTTACAGAGATTTTGAATGCATAGAATAAAAATTTTCTGGCGACTCTTCTTCATCTTTTATCTGTTTCATCATTTTGCCTCTGTAGCGTAAAAGCCAGATGAGCAAAACAAGAGTGGAAATGCCTTCCCCAGAAATGGTAAAATTTACAAATGTGGAGTAACTCCACGGAGGTTCCGTCCGGTAGTGAAGCACAGTTAGAAACGATCCAAAAACATACCACCACATTTTCTTACAAGCATCGGCTGACTGCTGCAAATTCCTTTTTGAAGCCGCGGTCACAAATCTCTCCATGAAAATTAATCCACTCAATGTGATTGGAAAGTTTGCAAAAAATGTGATTTCCATTTCGGAAATTAAATAACGGTCGTACAGCCACTTCGGTTCGAAATAATCCACAGGCCTGTATATGTTGTCGACAAAGTGGATAGAATGAATGACGTGGCTGATAATGTAGCAAATGATAATTCTCTTCGCAGCTGAAGTGAGTGGTTGGTAGGTACATGGCATCTGCTTTCGATTTCGAATTGTGATCACATGATGCAAAAACTTGAGTAGCGTTGCAAATCCAAGAATTGCTGTTATAAGCATAAAATAAATCCGTGTTTGCGGAAGCTCGGGCAGTTCTTCGTCAATCACATACATTCGCCCGAAAGTCGACACATTATATTTCGGCATTTTCGTTGTCCGTTACCTGACGAAATGCATTAAAGCAGGTAAAAACTATTCACTAAAAATTTGCACCAAATATTAGTAATGAAATATAATATATTACAACTTACCTAAATTCTGCTATTGCAAAATCAGTTCCAGTTAGTGAAGAGCAAACTACTGCAATAATTATTAATTTGATTAAAAGCTCTGTCACATGTAGACTGTCCGCGTAGGTAATGCATCCTTGATTAGGTTGGTTATGGCAACAAGCTGATAAGAATCCTGTAATATAAACCTTGATTAAAGTTGAGTCCAAAAGTAAAATTCTTATATGTTGTCTGGACTCCGAAAAAAATGCTCACACTCACATGACTTTGTGATAATTGATAATGTAGAGTTATGAATAAGATAGCTTCGTTGTAAACTTTCTTGTTATGATGTATATATGAGTTCAATCTTAATGTGTATGATGCTTAAACATGTCTATGTATGTACTTTTCTTTCCAGTCCACACCAAATGTTTTTCTGCTTATTTCCATCAGATATCAGTTTTATTTAATGTTCAATGACATTTATCCTTGTTTCTTAGCCGTATGGTTTCATTTCATTTTTATTACATATATTATACTATGTCCTGTGAGTATTTATGAATATTGAAAGAAGAAACGCTTAGTTGAATGTATTGTATTTTGAAGATACTGCGAAAGTATTTTTATTTGATATTTTATTGAAAGCACAAATATTGGATGGAAATATCACATTTACAATACTAGTTTGCTTTATACATGGTTATTGGTTACACAGTATCTTCAGTGAAGTTTCTTCAAGATTTGATCTGATTTTCTGAATTTTACAAAGTGCATCTTCTTCACTAATTAAAATAAACAACATTTACAGAGAAAGCTAGAGGCATATGCAATCTCACAGCAAGTGCGTATTTGCTCTCACCCCAAGTAGCGAGCTGAGAGTCTAACCGGGTGACTCTTATTTTTTGTTCACTTCCTGTTGTAATATTTTCAATGTCTATAACATTTTCATCTAACTCACTTCTGTATGCACATTATGGACGGCAATCATAATATACAAAACAGAAAAGTGAGCCCGACGAAGTTTGAAAAAGATTGATGGCTATATCAAAAGGAAAATCCGGACGTAACTTCCTTTCTCTGACTTTTATAAACAAATAGATATTATAGTGACCAGACACAAGAATAAAAACAAGCTCAATAACTAAATCAACGTTCTAAATTGATCTGTGCCGGAGAAACAAAACCAGGTCGGAACTAGCTCTGAATATTTAAACTTATTTCTATTTTAGTAACTAACTGACGTAAATAGAGTCTAGTCTTTAAAAACAGTTGATAACTACATCATTACAGAATTTTGGTACAATGGTAATATTCCAATGATGTTCATGAAGGCAATGTGTATTATAATTTCAGGAGTTTCACATTAACAAATTATCAATACGAGTAGGTGAGTAGTAGGCAAGTTGAAGATTTAAATAGCTGTCATCATCATGACGCTAGCGTCCCGCCAAGTCACATATGAATCTATATTGCGATGAAGATAGAATCGATTCCAAAACAGTGCCAGAAAACATATTATCAATAGTATTGACACAATCGTCGTAATTGTAATTTTTTTGGCTGAATATCCACTCCCACCAGAAATAGCCAATGCAAAAAGAATCATCAAACACACTGACACAACCAGGCTTAAGGCAAAGAGGACGATGACGTTGTAGCGCTTCCATTGATTGACGTAGTTATTCCTCACAGAATCTGCGATCGACTAAAATTTATTAATTTAAATGATGACAAACTTTTATTTAATACGTCTGTACACTATAAAATATCCATATCAATATTATGTATAATGTTGAAGATTTTACCTCATCTGTCGACTTATACAATTTCCAGCCAGCAACAATACCGCCGATATTTATTGGTAATATTACTATTAATGGAAAACCTGTAATAAATTCAAAATAATTTTTTCATAAATTAATAATCAGTACTCGTAAAATTTGGCAAATTATTTATTGCGCATTTGCGTATGTCTATGTTAATTACCACCAGAAGCTATCAATACTGCCGAAACCACCAATACGATAACATTTACAGTCTAGGAACGGAAATTTTTCAAATTTAAAATAACTGTAATTTATTTTATACTAGAACAAAACCAAATATACATAATAAAAATAATTTTACCAGGTCCCATTTTGCAACTGCATTGGCCAGCGCTCTTTTATCTGCCACTCCAAAACAATTTGATGTAACTTTGTTATCTCGTGTCGATTCAGTATGCTGCGATTGCTCCATTGTCACTTTCACTCCACCAATTTTATCTAATTGGAGTCTTTAAATAAATATTTTCAAACCTTAGCCAAAATGATAAAAATTATACAAATTAACCAAATTGATTATAATAATTTATTCATAATTATTTCTTCAAAATCGTGAGATTTATTCACCAACCATCACAACACCATGAGAGGAATGAACTTACTGATTCTTGTTTCTATCAAAAAATGTTTATTCTACATAAAAACCAGATGCGTTTTTTTCGGATTTCCGAAGCTATGTATGTTGTTTCGTTTGCTGTCGTGGTATTTAGTTTTCATGAAATCGCAACTCTTGACATGGACAAAATACAAGCAAAGATCTTGTGCTTATTCATCAACACACATCTTTTTAGACATTGTTTATTATTCAGGGCGGTTCTATAACCCAGTTTCAACGTATTCAAATCATTTCATTGTCACCGATGTAAGAACTTTTGAAAGTAAAAATGCTCTTTTTTGGTGTATCATCATGATCATGAACACTTTGCTTCAGTGAAATTTTTGCATAAGTGATTGATGCAGCATATTGAGTCAAGCATGTGGAAAATTTCTCGTGAATTTATAACCAATTTATTCAATTTATGCCTCATCTAAATGTTAACACCTTGGATAAACAAAGAAACGATTCAAAAAGGTCAAGGTCAAGTTTAACATTTAATATTTAACATTCCACCTTCCAGGCCCTCTGCAAAGGCAAACTTTTACCCGAAATACAGAAACGGGATACGTCGCTGCTCATCATATTTAAAACCACTCGCATAGAAATATTTACCAGTGCCCACATGCTGCAGCAAGATTTCCTCCCTTTCCAAATTTTCAATTTGAATTTTCCACTGATGAACATTTGACTGACAACCTCCCTTGCTTGCGGCGACGTAGCCTCTGTACTCGTCTTGACTTTCGTTCCTCAAGTGCGATCCGAGATATTCATCGCCCCAGTAAACATTTCTCAGTTTGAAGTGATAGTCCATCCCGTCGGAATCCACTGGAATTGGTTGGAACTCCCAGGGAATTTGTCTCGGGTACACACCCGGAATCCAGGTGAAAACTCGTCTGTTCGCGGAGTCAAAGGCCAGAACGTCATCAGCGGCGTAGAGATACTCTCTGTTATAATCTTTGTACATATTTCGCAAATTGCATCTCCGCTTCCAAACAATGTTGCGAATTAATGGCGGAAATTCATTAGGAAGGTTATTAAATGCTGGAACATCCGGATCCGGTCCATTAAGAGTTTCCATCGCATTCTTCAGTTTTATGGCGAGTGCCAATTTCTCTTGATTGTCGCTCACAATTTTTGCGAGGGTTGAGAAAGCCGTGAATTTGTGAATGTTCCACTGGAGAGATCCCACAAATCGGAATAAATTTCTCCTGATATCATCATTTGTGCTTTTGGAGTAAACGTCTGTGATAACATCTCCAAGAATTCTGTTGAAGAGCCACGCTTCTCGGGAATAATTGAATTTTTGGCTGATGGAGTCAATCAAATTGGCAAATTGATTTTTTACAATTTTTTTGCTGGAGTCTTTTTTGAAATTTTTCACATCTTCTGAAATTTTTGCCAACAAATCCTGCAATTCTTGTGAGTTGCTAAATTCATTCTTGAGAGTATCTTCAAATAGCAAAATGTTGACCGAAAGTAAATCTTCTTCTGTTGCACTCATATAGTCGTACAATGTCCGATACAATAAAATTCTCAGAGATTGTTGCTGGTGGTCCAGAAAGTTTGCAAAATTCAGGATATTTTTGAAAGTTAGCTTGTCATAAGATTTTGAAATGATTTCGGAAAATTTCATTGGATCATTTCTCATCTCCTCTAGAGATTTCAAAACCTGTGGAAAATTTCCGCGTCTCAGGCTGCAAACTGCTAGCTCCAGAGAATTTTCATCCAGTACTTTCTGGAGATTTTGAATTTGTATCAATTTTGAATTGGGGATTTCCACAAATTTACCAATAACTTGGTCCAATTCACTCAAAAGTCGGTGAAATTTGGGATCGGCGTTTTTTGTCAAAGTATCAATTTTTGAGATCAAATCCTTCCGGGAAGTTTCAAGTTGTTTCATCTGACGTTCCACAGCTTCACTTTGGGGATGCTGCAATGTCGTCTTAAGCAATAAAGAAAGATGCTGAGGGATTTCCATAAATCATTTCTGGATGTCATTGACAGGTTGAACGCAATTGTTCGGTAAGTGGACATCTCGAATGTTTTTAAATGCTTCACAAATTCTCGGAGTTGTGGTGTTAGGAAAAGAATCAGAAAGAATTCTTATAAACTCCAGGTAGTCACATAAAGTTCCGACTAGGACTTTGAGGACCTCCACGTTAAATGCACAATTCGTCGACTCGTGGATCCTAGAAACCAAAATCAATCATAACAAACACTTTACAAAAAATAATTGTTACTCAAGATAAACTTACTGATTCTCATTTTGCCCCAATGTAGTGAAGCAAAAATAAAGTAAGGTAAAATAGAATGAGAAACTTTTCATTCTTAGCACTACTTTATAATTCGCTGTACTTAGCAATAAAAATGAAAAATATAATTCGATCGGGAAGGTCTGTCCTATTTATAGTGGAATCCTTATTGTTTGTCAAAAATATTTTCGTCCAAGTCAAATCAAATGTTCTTTTGGAACAGCGTTATCAAGGTGACAAAGTCAAATCGTTTGACTGAATGTTTTTGTCCATTTTGATGTTATGTTAATAATATTTAAAAGTAACAAACCACAAATTCGATTGTTTGATTCATATAAACTTTGCTTTATTTTGGAAATCATAATTGTTATAACATATTTTAGTTATAAATTATTTATGAAATGATTGAGCTGAATCTCATTTAGTTTGCTTCAAAGTGATAAACATGCATTTTAATTCAAATTGGCATGACAAAAATAAAATGTGGTTTCAGGGAATTTAAATTTCAATGAGTGATTAAATAATAAAATGACAAAAATATTATCATGTTAAATTTTTGAATTCCATGAAGTCGAAAACAACCACTACGGAATAACCTATGAAAATTATACAACACATTATATGTTACAACCCGATGAGAAAATGTTTATGTATATTGTATTTGAAATTAAACTCGTTTGTTGCTCCCTGAAAACCTTGAGTTGACCAATCATACTAAAAATAAATATTTGTAAATCTAGTATTATAGTAATTGACATGTAATATAATTTTTAATTTGTAAGCAAGACACATCAAAACAGATGAATCGGGCAAAATAAAAAATTGTCCGAAAAACATATCTTTGCCTTCTTCAAAAAATACCCAGGCTAAATAATAATTGTACCAACTAAAGTTTTAAATAAATTCTATTGCATTTCTCTAAATAAGGAAGCCTTCCGTAGGGAAACCGGATTTGGTATAGTATATACCTTAGCACATCGACATCATGTATCCAGGAGTTGCATATTTCTATATATGCAGCATCAGGCATGCGGTGGTCTTGTTCAAGCTCCGGTTGTTTGTCTAAAAATTCCCAAAAAATTACTTTGGGACAGCAGCTAGCAGCTGACTAATCTGAAGGCATAATATTTCAAGTAGACAAAATTCAACATTTATTTGTAAACTATTACTATAAAAGTAAATACATTACCAAAATATAAAATATTTTTACAATAAAACTTGAATAAAAGTGTGAAAAAATAAAATAGTGTTTACAATTAATGATTGGCTCTCAAGATGGGCACCGATCAGAAATGTTTTGTGTGTAAAAATAAAATTCAAAATGACAAATTAACAAACAGCATAAAACAACAGCAAGAATGTAAAAGATTCTACAGTCTTGTGTGTCGTTACTTAAATATTGTGAATAACGGGATTGATATATCAAGAAGTAATCCGCAAATAACACTGCTACCAAGTGAAAGTATTTTAAAGAGAAATGAAACAATTTCCTGTTGTGATATTTGCATTCCCCTGATTAAATCATTCTGTGACACCTACAATAACTGGAAGATTCTACAATTAGTGCTGAACTGGAAACTGGAAACCATTACAAAGCTGATGTTGATGAAATCCAAATTCGACCAATCGGACGAATCTGGTCATGGTCATGTACCAGGGTTTGAAATATTTAGAAAAACATTTCTAACCGTTGGTAAGTAAATTGTATTTGTAAGTTACAAATTGTAACAGGAACTTTATATAATGAATTTTAAATCATCACAGCAATAGCAAATATATTTTTTGAATCAATTATTTTGACAGCTACCGACAAGTCGAGAGATTTTCCGCGCCTAAACATCCCGAAAGTAAAAGTTACACCTTCATTTCAGAATGATCCCGTCAACGCAGAAGAATCTAAGGAGTCATTTTGTGCTGACTCACCGGAAATCTCAAATTTTGAAAATGACAATTTTGAAGAGTTTAACAGTTCCGAGCTTCACAATAATCAACAGCAAAAAAGTGGTATAGATTTCGATTCT